>PVIC010031295.1:0-21393 GCA_004025085.1 Thryonomys swinderianus | reverse complement strand
CCCAGGCAAGCCTTGAACTCAGCAATTCTCCTGTCTCTGCCTCCCGAGGGCTGGGATTACAGGCGTGAGCCACCACACCTGGCAGTAATGTTATTTTTTTAAAAATCGGTGAATACAGAGCTGTGAGTGTAGCTCAGTGGTAGAGCAGTAGGAATAGAAGAGCTCTAGGTTCAATCCACAGCACCACAAAAATAAAACGGAACAGATAAAACTCTAGATGGATATTCAGTTTGAGGAATATGTAAAAACCTGTAAGACTTAGAATTTCTTTTCTGTATATTGAGCTTATATGTTACATTTGAAGTCTGTTTTCTTCAGTGCTCTTCAATTTTTTGTGTACATAATTAGCCATTATTACACAATTCTCACTATTTAAGTGTTGTACACTATGCTTTTCTTTCTAAAGTGTTCAAATTTTGTTTTGTTGAGACAGGGTCTTGCTTTATAGTTTTGGCTGGCCCTGAGCTCACTATATACCCCAGGCAAGCCTCAAACTCAGCAGTCCTCCCGCCTCTGCCTCCTGAGTGCTGGGATTACAAGTGTGAACCACCACACCCTGCTAAATCATGTTATTTTTAGAACTCTTCTTTCCAATTTTGACAATTTCCTTAAGTGTTTGTAACTAGGATGTGTTTAATTGGAAGCCAAGAAAGTTAACCTGCCACGGCAAAATGGCATGGTTTGAGCAATCAGAATTTTAAGTGAATCTTCTAAATACTAAAATTCAGGTGTAAGACCAGGAATGAAGTAAAGTATTATTCATTATAAAAGAAAGAGGATACATGCAGCTTTCTTCTGTATTACCAAGTGGTTTAGATACACACAAAAACATGCTCACTATATTACTGACACATTTGGAGAAGAAAGATTTATGGTTTTCCCAAGTCAAATACTAAGTTTAACACATGATAACAGCTCACTCTGTAAAGCTACCATGTGGAGTGGCCATGAAGACCTGTGTTCACTGGCTCTCCTACTTCCAAGCTGTGTACTGGTCATTTCACCTGGACAATTATGTGTGAGCTCCCTCAAAAACAAGAGCTGTGCTGGTCACCTCCCTTGGCAAGGTGGCCCAGTAGTGAAAGTGGTGGCTCTGGAGCCTTTTAAAACAAAAAGCAATACATAAATATACATAACACAAAAGAATTGTTAGTATTTCACATTGAATCATTCTGCCTCAGGTATGTTTTATAAGATCATATTTATGAAGGAAAATAAATTGTTTTGAAGAGATAAATCACCATCTTAGAGAGTTACATTTATGCTGAATTTCCCTTTTGTTGCTGTTGTTCTTTAGGGCCCTTTGGATGTGTGAATGTTTATTACAAAAGCCTGTGTGCCAGGAGCACCTTCAGAATGACAGATAGCAGTCATGGAAGTGTATTCAGAAGGAGCTCTGGACTCTCAAAAAATAACCAAACACAGTTGTCTGTGTTGTTATATGTACAATGATACTACTTAGGAAATTAGTATCCTTCAATGCTGTGTCCACATTTTTACTCTTGGTGTCATTATTTATGATTATGGGCAGAGCAATAGAATGGTACTAAACTTGACAAAATTATAGGACATTTTAAGTCAAAGTTGCTGAAAGTCCTTAGGATTGCTTTGAGGTCAAAATATTGATTGCCTTGGACCCATTATAGCTTTATGTTGTACCTACATAAACAAGTATTTATTGAAAACAACATATGGCATGGTCACACATTCCTGTAATTCCACCACTGTGGGAGGCTGACACAAGATTGCAAATTTGAGCTCAATATAGGCAACTTAGACTATCTCAAAATAAAGAATGAAAGAGTAGGGATGCATCTCAGTGCAAAGGGCCTGAGTTTAATCCTCAGTAACATTTTTTTAAATGGTGACAGAATTTTTGTTTTATATTTTCTTTCTTCCCTCTTTTTGTTGCGTTTTTAAAAATTACTGTAAACCATGGAAAACGGGTGTGTTTCAAAGATGTGTTAACAACCTCCTGATATGCCCTATTTCTCACATTCTACCAGAGTCTAAAGGAATAAAATCCCAGTTTATTTCACTTAGAAAAACTAGTCCAGGGCCAGAGATTTAGCTCAGTGGTTCCAGTGCCTGCCTTGCAAGCCCAAGGTCCTGAGTTCAATCCGTAACTACATACAGTGCTGGGTGGGCCTGGTGGCTCACACCTGTAATCCCAGCACTCGGGAGGCAGAGACAGGAGGATTGCTGAGTTCAAGGCTTGCCAAGGCTACATAGTGAGCTCAGGGCCAGCCTAGACTTTAAAGCGAGACCCTGTCTCAAAAAAAAAAAAAAAAAACTAGTCCAAAATCACTATTAAACTTTTGTTTTCTAGCTTGTCATTTGTGTAAATGTAGGAGTGAGCATTTGTTTATATTAACAGACCTCTCTTATTAGTACAGATCACTTTACTTCCTGTGAGTAAACACATTAAATATTTTCTTTTGTCTTTTTCAGATGGACTGAGCTGTGTCCAATGATTGAGGCCAGGAAAAATCATGGCCTGGTATTTGTAAAAGACAAGATATTTGCTGTGGGTGGCCAGAATGGTTTAGGTATATTTGTTAATTCACTGTTCAGTTTTTCTGTGATACTTCCTCATCCTAAGTTGTTGAAATGTCTCTTAAAATCTTATAACCATTTACACATACATCTTAAATCTTATTTTTATAGCTTCGGGAAACAGTGAAACATTACAGCCCTTTAAAATAACTAGAGCTATAGCTCACTGTACAGCAATTGCCTACCCTGCATGAGGCCCTGGATTAGATCAGTTTTTAGAAACATTTTTTTTTTTTGAGACAGGGTCTCACTTTGTAGTTCAGGCTGGCCCTGAGCTCACTATGTAGCCCAGGCAAGCCTCGAACTCAGCAATCCTCTGTCTCTGCCTCCCAAGTGCTGGGATTACAGTCATGAGCCACCATGCCCAGCTTTAGAAACTTTTCAAACAGAAGCTTTTAGCCTTTTATCAGGGCTTTAAATAATAAATTTTCCTAATATTTTCATTAAAAATACCAGTATTATTATGGTGAATTTTGATCTTCCTTTTTTTTTTTGAGACAGAGTCTCACTTTTTGTAGTTGGGCTGGCTCTGAGCTCACTATGTAGCCCAGGCAAGCCTCGAACTCAGCAATCCTCCTGTCTCTGCCTCCTGAGTGCTGGGATTACAGGCGTGAGCCACCATGCCAGCACTGTGGTATGTGGTATTGATTGCTGGTGGGTGTGAGTCTCCACACCCAGCATTATATATGGCTACTGGGGAATCAAGCTCAGGACCTTGCGCTTGCGAGGCAGGCGCCGGAACCACTGAGCTAACCCTCCAGCCCAAATCTTCCTATTTTCTTAAATAATTATGTTCTTAAGAATCTTAAGAAATAATATTAAATAATGGACAATCTGAACTGAATCTAGAGATAGTCATGGCCTCATTTCGAGCCATACATATAAGCTTTAAATAAAACAGAAATAACTTTTTTTCCCTATCCATCCTCATCTATAAATCTTTTCAATAAATGGCTAAAAGAAGAAAAACAGCATTTGAATGATTATCATCAAAGTTAATCAGAGAGGAAGTCAATTGTTTACTTTTTTGTTTTTCCAAAATAGAGAGAACACTTAATTTTGTAGGAAAAAAAAATCAGTGTAGGCAGAGGCAGGAGGATTGCTGAATTTGAGGCTTGCCTGGGCTACGTAGTGAGCTCTGGGCCAGCCTGAACTACAAAGCAAGACCCTGTCTCAAAAATAAATAAATAAATAAATGTGATTCTTTAAAAATGTTTAAATTTTTGTAGTGTTAAAGTAAAAAAATTAAGTAGAGATGAGGACATTCATTATAAAAATACTTAGTATCTTTGGGTTTGAGAAGTTTAGTTTGAAAATAAAATGCTGGAAAATTACAAAAATGATTAGAAGGTCTTAGAATTGTTCCTGTAGTTTTTTACATTATTCATGTTGTTTTATTCTTTTGAAGGTGGTCTGGACAATGTGGAATATTATGATATTAAATTAAATGAATGGAAGATGGTGTCACCAATGCCATGGAAGGGTGTGACTGTGAAGTGTGCAGCAGTTGGCTCTATTGTTTATGTCTTGGCTGGTTTTCAAGGTGTAGGTCGATTAGGACACATCCTCGAGTATAATACTGAAACGGACAAATGGGTGGCCAATTCCAAAGTCCGTGCTTTCCCAGTCACAAGTTGTTTAATTTGTGTTGTTGATACTTGTGGAGCAAATGAAGAGACTCTTGAAACATGAAAAATGAGTAGACTTCAAGATTCATCAAGACTCAAAACTATGGCCACCAGAGCTTTGTTCCAAAAGTTTAATTATGAAGTTCTGATTTTGTGTTTTGGTGAAGAAAATTTCAAGTGAGTGAATTAAGATCCCTATATAATAATCCTTCCTTCCTTCCCCACTACTGGAGATTGAACCCAGGAGTATCCTACCACTGAGCTAAATCTTCAGCTCTTTTTTTCTTGAGACAGAGTCTCTCTACATTGCCTAGACTGCCCTCCAACTTGGAATCCTCCTGCGTCAGCCTCCTAAATAGGTGAGGTTACAGGTGTGCACCACCACACCTAGCTAAATATTTCTTTCACATAGATTTCCTTACTTAACTCTCAGACCATCATTTAGCTGGCCACATAATCAGGAATATATCAAACAAGAAAACTTAAGAAATTATGAGCCTTTGTTGGAAATACTAACTTCTTGAACAAATTTTACATTTTTAGTTATGGCAAAGTGAAGGATGCTCACCACTGTAGTAACCTCATCATAGCTCTAGATTCTATTTTCATATATCATGCTGTGTAGTCCTATGTAGCTAGATCTGTTTGTCCCTGAAAGTAAAAAACTAAGAAATACGGTAGTATGAATTATAAGTCAAGATAGGCAGCTGTGATGGAGCAGTTTAGTGTCACAGCTTTACTTGTCTTGATTTGTTTCATTTACTGCCAAATGTATTCCATTTCAAAGAAAACAGAACAAGTCAGGGCATACACATACTTTCCAACAAAACATCATAAACAGATTTTGAGACTCAACAATGTGTCCAGTCCTCATGAAATATATTCAACTCAGTATATTCCATCTTTTTCATATAAAATGTTAAGTTTTGTGCCTATCTTTTTTTTCTTTTTTTTTTTTTACTCAGTGCTCTAAAAAATATTCATCTTCATCCCCATTCTTAAGTAAAATCTGGACATAGTAAGAGTGAAGAATAAAAGCTATTTAGCAAAAGACAAAGCTATTTTAAAAAATCTTCTAGATATTAGAAAAAGTGATGGCTTTATCAGTATCAGTGTTGACTTTGAACTTCTTATGAATTAAAAAGATTTTCCTTGGGAGAACATGAGATATTTAATGCATTTGTCTGTACAAGTTTTGTAATTAAGTATATGTCATCACCTATTCATTGCTTTTATGTGGTCAATGAATTATTTGCCAACACAACTACATTGTTTCCAAGTAACATTTCACCCTTTTCATTATGAAATGAGTTATGTAAAACTGTCATCATCATTGTTTTTAATCTGGTAATATTAAATATTTTTACTTAAAATAGACTGCTCAGTTTTATTCTTTGTTCTGAGTATGTTCAATAGTTTTAAGTTTTTAAAGCAGTTTCTTTCTATTTTGTTTTCTTTATGTGGAAGTTGTAATAATGTTAATTCCTAAGAGCATTTAAATTTAAAAGCATTAGGAAAAACAATTTCAGGTGTATTTATATTTATGTAGGGTTTATTATAGCTTTACTGAGGTATAACTCATAAAATTCACCCATTTTTGACTGTATTCTTCAGTGGTTTTTAGTACATTCACAGTTATGCCAGCATCAACATAATTTCAGGATATTTTTTTTTAATTTCAGGATTTTTTTTTAATTTCAGGATATTTTCATCACTCAAAGAAACCCTGTACTCATTAATATTCTCTCCCCATTTTATGCCTATATTAGTTTTGCAGGGTTGTCATAACAAATTACCATAAACCATGGCTTAAAATGATAGCAATTTATTTTCACAAAGTTCAGAAGGATAGATGTCCCATAATAAGGACTGGCTCCTGCTGGAGTTAATGAGCTTGTGCTTCTCCCTTAGCTTCTGGTGTGGTGGCTGTGAGCAAGTTTTCATTAGCTTCTCATTGCATTTCTTCAACTTCTGCTTCCATCTTTATGTGGCCTCTCTTTTCATGTCGTTGTTTTTTGGGGGGGGGGTTTGTTTGTTTGTTTTTTGAGACAGGGTCTCACTTTGTAGTTGAGACTGGGCCTGAGCTCACTTACGTAGCCCAAGCCTGGAGCTCAGCAACCCTCCTGTCTCTGCCTCCTGAGTGCTGGGATTATAGGGATGAGCTGCCATGCCCGGCACTGTGGTATGTGGTACTGATTGCTGATGGGCATGAGTCACCTTGCCTAGTATTGTTGTATGTGGCTACTGGATTGAACCAGGGGCCTTGTGCTTGCTAGGCAGGCGCCAGAACAACTCTCCAGCCCTTCATGTAATATTTTTTAATTAAATTTTTTATTGGTACAATTTATATACATCTCACAATCACACATAGCAATGGGGAATTTGTACCATTATATGACACAGTCAATTCTCATTTTTACCCATATCCCCAACCCACCCACCCACACCTCCCCACCCCCTATATACATGCTCTTTTATTTTCTTTCAGAATCATATTTATCCCTTCCCCTCACTACATCCCCACACCAAATTTCCTTTGGAAATTTCCCATTCTACAAAAACTGTCATACTTTCTAGAGCTCATTTGCATCTACAGGTGCTCATATCAACGAGAAGATCCAGTATTTGCCTATCTTCATGTAATATTTTTATCAGGATAACAGGATATCATTGTATTTAGTGCTCCCCCAATTCAATCTGACCTTATCTTAAACACTTACATCTGTGAAGCTCTTATTTCCCAAGTAGGTCATATTCTGAACTGCTAAGGGGATGTGAATTTTGGCAGTAACACTATTCAGCCTGTCAGTACATACTGTAAACACAGCCTTAGGCAATCACTAATTACCTTCTAATCTAAATTTCACTATTGTGAACATTTTTATATGGGTTTTGAATTTTGAATTATATATGGGTTTTGAAATTTGCACAGAGCAGAACATCATTTTACCATATTACAATATGGTTATACAGGGGAACATTGAGTTAGAATAAACTACTTAGATTACTACTGGAATTTTAATTTTAACTTACAACCAGACTTTTGATCTGAATGCCAAATGTTTGTGCTTCCAGATAGTCTCAGGTACAGATACAACCCTGAAAGGGTTCTGAAAGGAACATTACAACATCCTTTTCTCTGTGGGGTTAGTTGAGAAATTCTGGGCCAGTGTCTAAAGACAACTGAGATCTGCTATATGTAAAAGTAAAAAGGAGCTACGTAAAGGAAATTTTGTTTTTGAAGATTAATACCATTAACATAGACTTAAGAAAATCTGATCTCCAACATGGTATGTTAAAACCAGTTCTCACCAGGGCTGGAGATTTAGCTCAGTGGTTCCAACGCCTGTCTCGCAAGCGCAAGATCCCTGGTTTGATCCCTGGTAACCACATACAACAGTACTGGGCGTGGTGACTCACATCTACCAGCAATCAGTACCACATACTACAGTGCCGGGCGCGGTAGCTCATGCCTGTAATCCCAGCACTCAGGAGGCAGAGGCAGGAGGATTGCTGAGTTCCAGGCTTGCCTGGGCTACACAGTGAGCTCAGGGCCAGCCTGAACTACAAAGTGAGACCCTGTCTCAAAAAAAACAAAAAAAAAAAAAACAATTCTCCTGAACCCTCAGTAAACTAGTAATGTGAAAGGACATTTTATAGGTTACATTACTCATTTGGTAACTAAATAGTTACCAAATATTGACAGATACCTCAAGAGATTTTTAAAAAGCTTCTCCACCATCTTTCTAATATTCTTTCTCTTCAAGGTAATTCAAACTAATGTGAGGGGAAAAATGAAAAGTAATATGAGCTAGGAAATGTTCTGAAATGTTATCTAGAATAACTAAAAAGCTGTTTTCTTTCTAGAGCTTTTGGCCCTAGAAACCAAGATGTAAAATGAAATTTGAGATCTAATTCAAGTCTTACAAGATATTTTCTGACATCTTCCTACTTTGTATTTTTTTCTCTGCTTAATTTCCAAGAATACTGTCTATTTTATTGTCCTTTTACATATCATGCTGTTTCATAATGTGCTGAGGTCATTTTAGTTTCTTTAACTTTTTTTTTTTTTTTTTTTTTGAGACGGTCTCACTTTGTAGTTCAGGCTGGCCCTGAGCGCACTATGTAGCCCAGGCAAGCCTCAAACTCAGAAATCCTCCCGCCTTTACCTCCCAAGTTCTGGGATTACAGGCACTGTGGTTTGTGGTACTGATTGCTGGTGGGCATGAGTCACCACTCCCAGTATTGTATGTGGTTACTGGGGATCGAACCAAGGACCTTACACTTTGTAGACAGGCGCTGGAACTACTGAACTAAATCTCTGGCCTTCTTTAACATTTTTTTATACTCTTGATGTATTTCCGCTATTTGCTTTTCTTTGCTACTAAAGAAGATATTTAGAGTTTGGTATCTGTCTGCAAATATCTGCTCCCTGGCTATCCATTTATATTTAAAATGATATATCAAAAACTGGTGAGTTTATGATAATGAACGTACAGGGCTGGAGTTGTGTAGCTCAGTGGTCCAGTGTGTGCTAAGCATTTACAAGCCATGGATTCAATCAGCACACACACACACACAGAGTTATGGCTTAGATCTAGATATCCCTATGTAGTCATAGGTGGGACTTTTCAGAGATAGATATATCAAGAGTGTATGATTACTGGGCCGGAGGGTTAGCTCAGTGGTTCTGGCGCCTGCCTCGCAAGCGCAAGGTCCTGAGTTTGATCCCCGGTAACCACATACAATGCTGGGCGTGGAGAATCACGCCTACCAGCAATCAATACCACATACCACAATGTTGGGTGTGGTGGCTCACGCCTGTAATCCCAGCACTCGGGAGACAGAGGCAGGATTGAGGCAGAGGCAGGATTGCTGAGTTTGAGGCTTGCCTGGACTACATAGTGAGCTCAGAGCCAGCCTGAACTACAAAGCGAGACCCTGTCTCAAAAAGGAAAAAAAAAAAGTGTATGATTACTAAATTAGTCCACCAATTGGTTTGGCATAGTTCTGGGTTTAGATATGGAAAGGCCCAACCTGAATGTGAGTGCTACCTGTCTCGAGTTTGTAACAGAATATAGACAGAAGAGGACTGCTGTCGTCATTTGTTACTTTGTTTGCTGCATTCTGCCAGCCATGAACTTTTTCCCCTGCCATGCCACCCCACTTTGGAGCCAGCCAACTAAGAACCACCAAAACTTCTAAAAAATGAACTACAATAAGCTTTGGGGAGTTTTTTTGTTGGGTGGGGGTTGGTACTGGAGATCGAACTCAGGACCTTGTGCTTGCAGGCAATGCCACTGAGCTACATTCTCTGGGGAACAATACATTTCTCCTTCTTTATTCATCTTGAGGTGTGGAGTATTTTATCTTAGCAAGGAGAAAAGTTACCAAAACAGTGAATTTAATAAGATAAACGAATGGTTATTTTTATTGGGGATCCATAAGAGATACATACTGAAATAGGTAAGAGATAGGTAGATTATTAGATAGATAGATAGATAGATAGATAGATAGATAGATAGATAGATAGATAGATAGATAGATAGATAGATAGATAGATGATAGATGATAGATAGATGGATAGTTTCTTTAAGGTAGAAATTGTTTACTTCCTGGATGAGTTTTTAAAGCCAAGTTCTAGTCATACTTTATAGACACTCAAAACAGTGCAAGCTCTTATGGCATCCAATGGCTCTTAATTGATGTTTTTTTGGAGACAGGGTCTCACTTTGTAGTTCAGGCTGGCCCTGAGCTCACTATGTAGCCCAGGCAAGCCTCGAACTCAGCAGTCCTCCTTCCTCTGCCTCCCAAGTGCTGGGATTACAACCATGAGGCACCACGCCCGACACTGTGGTATGTGTTACTGATAGCTGGTGGGTGTGACTCACTACACCCCGTATTGTATGTGGTTACTGGGGATCGAACCAGGGACCTTGCACTTGTGAGGCAGGTGCTGGAACCACTGAGCTAAATCTCCGGCCCTCCATTGATTTTTAAAGTACTAGTCTTCACAATAGTATCTAGTGCTCCTATAGATTCCACTGTCTTCAAAATCCAAAGTACACAAGTTTATGATGATTTAGACTCCACTCTAGTCTAAGCCATAAAGCCACGAGGGACAGACCTGTAATCAACAGTCAGATTTATTAACTCATCACAACCCAGGAGACTGCACATCAGAAATATGTATTGCACCATATAAAATTAAAGGCAGCAGGATCTGGGGACAAAGTGGAGTTCAGATGGAACTTTTGATAGGCTTAAAGCAAAACCTGTTTATAAAGGCATCAACATCAGGTCTAGACTGGGAAATGGATACAGGGTCATGCTCCCTAGAAACTGCAAAATTAAGAATACACAAGAGGGCCAGGGATTTTGCTCAGTGATACTGTGCCTGCCATGCAAGCACAACGACCTGAATTCCATCCCTGGAACTGCAAAAAAGACCAAAACAAAAAGACCACCTTATCTGAAGCTGTGCGTTGGGGTAAAATTTGAGGCTGCTTCTGTATTTAAAGTGACTAACTCAAAGAAAGAATAGGATATTTCATTCCTGATTCAATTTCTAATAGCACTATTCCTCAGCAGATAGAAAGGCAGTACCCACTCAGGAATTATGATGATCTTTCTCAACATATCCAGGAAGTAACCTTTTCCAATTCATGTCACAAGTGACTTTCTCCTGCTCTTAATTGATCCCTATGAATGGCTGGGCAGTTTCACCTGATCTGCAGATTTTCTTAGCAGTCACAAATGAAAAAGTAACACCATCTCTCAAACCAAATCAATCCTCTCCTCAGGGGCCTGCTAAAATTCTACATTTACTTTCTTCTCATTCCGGATCTCTAGCGTCCCTGAAGTCCAAGTCCTTGCACCCGAGTCAAACGCGTCTTCCTTTTTCCACATACTCTTTCAAACATCCCGCTTTCACAGGCTGTTCTTCAACTCTATTGGGTAATATCCACGCCTCTCATCACTCTAGAGGCGGGACAAGAGGAAAAGAGCATTTTCCGGCGCAAGACGATGGCGTCACAGAAACCGGCAGGCGTCTTCCGTTGCTTGGAGCGCTCACTGGCTGGTAGCGCCTGAAGACACCCACCTGCCGCTGCCGCTGCCGCCGCCGCCGCGGCTGGACCGGTGGAATGGGCGTTTGTCAGTTCTTCCTTCAAGGCCGTTGCCGCTTCGGAGATCGGTGCTGGAACGAACATCCCGGTGCCAGGGGTGCGGGCAGGGGACGACAGCAACAGCCCTCAGGTGACGCCCCACCTTCCCTCCACCGCCGCCTGAGCTGGGAAAGGTTTGGCTTGGCAACTGCCGCCCACGACTGGGTTCTCGCGTGGGTCCTGATGCTGGGCGCAGCGCTGCGAGAGTGGGTCGGGTGATCCTATGTATCGCTTTCAGGCGACGCCCGACTTCACCCACCACTTGCTATTCCCGGAACTTTCCGGGAATTGGGGAAGTTGGGTTTTGTTGAGCAGATGAGGACTGGGATTTGGCTTCTGTGCTAGTGCCAAACTGTATCTGGGGTCGAGGATTTAGCTCAGTGGTTCCGGCGTCTGTCTGGCAAGCGCAAGGTCCTGAGTTCGATCCCCCTTACCACATACCCCAGTGCCGGGAGTGGTGGCTCACATCCCAGCACTCAGGAGGCAAAGGCAGGAGGATTCCTGTGAGTTTGAAGCGAATTGGGCTACATAGTGAGCTCAGGGCCAGCCTGAACTACAAAGCAAGATTGTGTCTCAAAAAACTTAAATAGAGAGAGAGAGAGAGAGAGAGAAAAAAGTACGTATCAGAACTTTCTTGTCCCCAAAATAACAATGTTTGCGAAAATTCTCATGGGGCGGCATACAGTGCTGGGCGTGGTGATTTAACACCCACCAGCAATCAGTACCACACGCCCCAGCCGGGCGTGGTGGCTCACTGTAATTCCAGCATTCAGGAGGCAGAGGCAGGAGGATTGCTGAGTTCCAGGCTTGCCTGGGCTACATAGTGAGTTGAGGGCCAGCCTGAACTACAAAGCGAGAACCTGTCTCAAAAAAAAAAAAAAAATTCACACTACATAGTGAGTTCAGGCCCAGCATGAACCACAAAATGAGACCCAGTCTCAAAAATCTAAAAATAAAATGCTGACAGGCCAGAGATTTAGCTCAGTGGTTCGGGCGCCTGCCTCGCAAGCACAGGTCCTGAGTTCGATCCCAGTAACCACATACAGTGCTGGGCACGGTGGCTCACGCCTGTCATCCCAGCATTCAGGAGACAGAGGCAGGAGGATTGCTGAGTTCCAGGTTTGCCTGGGCTACATAGTGAGCTCAGGGCCAGCCTGAACTACAAAGCGAGACCCTGTCTCAAAAAAAAAAAAAAAAAAATGCCGGACTTGGTGGCTCAAGCCTGTAATCCCAACTCTCGGGAGGTAGAGGCAGGAGGATTGCTAAATTCGAGGATTGCCTGTGTTACACAGTGAGCTCAGGGCCAGCCTGAACTACAAAGCAAGACCCTGTCTCAAAAAAAAAAAAAATCTAAAAACAAAAACTTTTAACTTAAGGGAATGTAACATTCTCTGAGCATGCTAATAAGGTCCAGGGCCCATAAAGAGTCTATGGATAAAGGGTTGGAAAAACTTAAAGGTCTCAAAGCAAATAGAGACATCTACTTAAAAGCAGTCAGAGACCTACTTTTCTTTCAACTTGGTTAACACAGCCCATTTTATTTGTAAAAGAACAATGATCTCAGAAGGAAAGAATGTTCTTTGGGAGGCAGATTCATCATATCATAAATGTAAGGGAGGTTTTATTCAATTCAACTGAGTTTTGGTGCTTTCCCAAACTAATGCTTAAAGGTGTATTCTCTTGCTCTGTGGAAATCTACCATTTTGCAGTAACCTACCTATACTCTGTATGACACTGAGAATGTGTTTTGTCTGACATCTTTTGTCAAACACACAACTATATTAGAACCTCGCCTTGTTAGGATGCAGCTTTCCACTAACATCTTTGTGCTGTGACTCAGATTGCTGATTTTGCCACGTGGTAAAATGAGATAGCCCATTGCCTCTAGTTTTGGATTAAAATCATGAGTCTCTCTCCTGTGTTTAGGCTGTGCTGCAGCAGTCTGGGCCTCAGAATTGTCCCAAAATCTATGAGACTTTTTGCGTCAGATAAAGTATCCTTATCAACAGTGTGACATGAAGCTTGTTTTCCCTTAGGTTTTGACATTCTGTACTTAAACAATTAAGTTCCAGTAGTCTTCCTCCACCTTCAGGAGTAACACCACTTTTGGACAGAAGATGGCAGTGTTAATAGCTCTGCTTACTTTACCTAAATTTGCAATCCTATTTTGAGACAGCTGTTCTCTGTATAGACTATCAGTTACATCTGGTTTGTGTGCTAATAAGATTCTAAAAGGCTATAATCTTTTGTTATGTGTTAGGTAGTCTATATCCATGTATACTTTGGGAAATGAGTTGGACCTCTTTCATGCAGATAGCAGCAGAATACAAACTAGTATGTCATGTGATGAGAGGTATTCTGTCACTGATAGTTACAAAAAGATGCCTATAATCCCAGCATTTAGAAAACAGAGGCAGGAGGATTGCTGAGAGTTCAGTGCTAGGCTGGGCTACATAGTGAGTTCAGGGCCAACCTGAACCACAAAGTGAGACCCTGTTTCAAAAAACTTTAAAAGAAGACAAAGACGAAGAGAAGAAGGAGAAGAAGAAGAGGAAAGAAGGAGAGAAAGAGAAGAAAGAGAGAGAGAACATAGAGGTCAACCACCCAGATCTGGGACACAAGCAAGAGGGACAATACCTGATCCCTAGTCTGCAAATGGACAAAGAGAGATCTTTTGCAACTCCTATCAGTTTATTTCCTTTTTCTAAAAAGGGGGATCCCTTTTGGGGGGGAGCCATGTACTGTTTTCCTTACAGATGTGTCCTAACTTGCCTGCCAGTACACTCCATGACTATATTCTGATTAGATCTCTTGTAAATAGGCAGGAAAGTAGTTGAAGACATGTTTTCTGCAGGCTTTCTTTGGTTTATTTATATTACCAGCATAAGTTAGATCCAGGTGTAATGGCATTCATGAATAAAATGGAACTCCCTCATTTGAATAACTTTCTCTCTCTTGAGCCACCTTCTCACTCGAAGAATAACTTGATAACCCTAATGTTCAGAATTCAATCACAAGGGATCTGCTCCTTCTTAATCAAGGTTCTCAGCAAATGTTATGACCTCACCCACACTTATATGCCCTTTTCAGGAGCTATTGGGTAAATATGGGCCAGTTAGAACTCACCAACCTTTCTCTTTTCAGGACCTAAAGCAGTTCAAACAGGTCTTGCATAGTTTTTCAGATAATCCTAAAAATATGTGTGTAAACCTGACATCTTTGTAGTTATAAACGGTCTTAGAAGATGTCAGTGTTATTCTAGGACAGACTTACACATTCAGAAAGGTCCCCAGCAAGGATCAAATGTCACACTGAAATCATATATATTCTAGATCAGTGACACCAAACCTTCTAGAGATGGAGTCTCAACACTGCAATTAAACCATTAACATCTTTTCTCTTCAAAACACAACATCCTGTGCCATAGGTTTACTACCACTGCTTTAGACTATAGATATGCTATAGGGTCTGAAGCAATGCCCGTAGACCCTCTAAATGAGACTGTAATGACCCCAACGATATATGGAACTGCAGACATTTTGTTAATTGCATTCTAGAAGTCTTAAAAGTCAGTAAATTCAAACCTGTAAATCACTTTAAGCTAGTCCAAATGAAAACTTGCCATGTATAAGCATACTATAACTGACCCTCATCCTGTGATGGCTAAGTCCTCCTTAAAGACAGATTTCTTACCCCATCAGTTCCAAGTATTAGGAGCAAATTGCAAAAGATGTCTTTGGGAACTGAAATTTCCATTGACAACCTACTAACTGCTGCTAATTCTGATTTTTATAACCCGGATATAGAGGTGGAACAAAAGAAAAGGGGAAGTTAAAACTAAACCAGACCAACAGAAGAAAAACTTCAGAATTTCTCACTGCATCACAAGGCAACTAAATGTTACCTGCTGGCTTCTTCTCCAAAGAAATCAGGATAAAAAGTGTCATACTTCCGGAATGGGCCACTGGAAGAGAAATTGCCCTAATGCTGGATGTCTTCTAAAGTCACCTTGCTCCAAATGTGGCAAACAGGGCATTGGTGGACCTACCACCCCAAGGATCAAAAGATCCTTGGTCCAGAGCCCCAGCTGCTATCCCTGGAATGAGCAGGCTCGAGCCTCCAGTTAGCCCCCAGCCCAATCATTATCAGTGGAATGGAGCCCCAGATAAAATTGGATGTCCAGGTAAGATAGTAGGGCCTTACTTCCTGTTCTTACATCCTGTTCCATACAATTAGCTTCTGACTTTTGTCTTGTTACAGGCACCAGTGAGGTGGTCCAACATTTTATCCTGGTGGTCCAACATTTTATCCCACCTATGGAATAAATTTATAAATATTTTTATCTTTATCCGTACTTCTTAGTAATCCCTAAATGCATAATCCCTATACTTGGCCAAGACGTATTAACAAAGATGGAGGTTCAAATTACTTTGGCTCACCTAGCAGCCCCACAGTTAAGGCAATGATTAGCTCTCCCAACAGTGCTGATAATTATTCTTATCCTTATTGACCAACCCCAAGCATGGGCCACTAACTAACTGCTATTGTAGTAATTAAGCTAAAAGCTCTTCTCATACTATAAACAGTATTTTCTTCAACCTGAAACCTAACAGGGGTAAAACCTTTATTAATAAGTTCCTTCACTGTGGGCTCTTAGTGTTTTGTCAGACAGACACCTTGTAGTTCCCCATTTGCCACCAGTGGTGATTAAAATTTAGTATTAGATCTTCGTGCTGTAAGTGAGGCAGTTATTCCTATACTTCTAATAGTTCCTAACCCCTATACTCTGCTGGATAAAAATCTTTCAAATACCAAATGGTTTTCAGTCCTAGATCTTTTGCATCCTCACGGCCCCTGGGTCATAATTCCTTTTTGCCTTGTGTAGGTTGATGAGCTGGATGAGAATGAACAGCTTACTTGGACTGTCCTTCCCCAAGAAGTCAGGACAGTCCCATATTTTTGGCTGGGAATGTAAATGGTGTAAGTTTAACGTGTGGTGCTATTACACAGCATATGGATGATCTTTGTTCCCTAACAGAGGCGCAACGTTATTTGGTTGAGACTTTAAATTTCCTGGGTGATGGGGAGCACTGTGGTGTGTGGTTCTGATTGCTGGTGGATGTGAGTCACCACACCCGGCATTGTGATATGTGGTTACTAGGGATCAAACCAGAGACCTTGTGCTTGTAAGGCAGATGGCAGAAGCACTGAGCTAAATCCCTGGCCCTGCTTTTCTTTTTTAATTCCTGCCTGACTTTCATTGCCTGTTGCATTTTTTGTTGTTTTTAAAATATCTTCCTATTCAGTTTTGGTAATTCAAGGACATCAAGGATTTTTTTCTTGATTCTCCAGTTTATTGGTGCAGATTTTTTTTTTTTTTTTGAGATAGGGTCTCGCTTTGTAGTCCAGGCTGGCCCTGAGCTCACTATGTAGCCCAGGCAAGCCTCGAACTCAGCAATCCTCCTGTCTCTGCCTTCTGAGTGCTGGGATACAGGCGTGAGCCACCACACCCGGCATTGTGGTATGTTACTGATTGCTGGTGTTGGTATATGTGGTTACCAGGGATCGAATCAGGAACCTTGCACTTGCTAGGCAGGCGCTGGAACCACTGAGCTAAATCTCCAGCCCTGGTGTACAGGGTTTTTAAGTGATCAATAATAATCTTCATTATTTCAACTCTGTCTTGACCTTGACATTTTATTTCTAATTAGACAAATTCAGATTTTTTTTCTTTCCTTTTTGTAAGATTCGTTAAGATGCAGAGCCAGGCGGATTGCTGAGTTCGAGGCTTGCCTGGGCTACATAGTGCGCTCAGCGAGCCTGAACTACAAAGTGAGACCCTGTCTCAAAAAAAAAAAAGATTAGCTAAGAGTTTGTGTTTTCTTTATTTTTCAGAGAAACAGGTCTTCATTTCCTTGTTTCTTTGTTATTTTTTGTCTTGATTTCATTAATTTCTGTTCTTATTTTTACATTTTCCTTGTTTGTACAAGTTTTGGATTTGTATTTTTCTTGTTTACCTAGAATGTTGTGATGCAGCATTAAATTATTTATTTGCACTTACTCTGTTTTATTCTGATGTGGGTATTCACAATTATAAACTCCTTTCTTTGAACTCCTTACATTGTGATAGTTTGGTATTATTGTTTGATTCTATGAATTAATATTTTTTTTCTTTTTTTTTTTTTTTGAGACAGGGTCTTGATTTGTAGTTTAGGATGGCCCTGAGCTCACTATGTAGCCTAGGCAAGCCTCAAACTCAGCAATCCTCCTGCCTTAGCCTCCTAAGTGCTGGGATAGCAGGTGTGAGCCACCATGCCCGGCATTGTGGTGTGTAGTACTGATCACTGGTGGGCATGAGTCACCACACCTGGTATTGTTGTACGTGGTTACCGGATCGAACTCAGGACCTTGAGCTTGCTAGACAGGCGCCAGAACCACTGAGCTAAATCTCCAGACTTTAATTTCTTTCTTGAGTTCTTCTATGACCTACTGATATTAGGAGTGTGTTGTTTAATTTCCATGTATTATATAACTTCTGTGGGGGGGTTGCCATTGATTTCTAGTTTCATTTTACTATGATCTAAAAAAATGTACTTGAGGGCTGGAGATTTAGCTCAGTTGTTCCGGTGCTTGCCTCGCAAACAGGCCGCAAGGTCCTGAGTTTGATCCCTGGTAACCACATACAATGCTGGGCGTGGTGACTCACGCCCACCAGCAATCAATACCACAATCCACAGTGCCGGGCGTGGTGGCTCATGCCTGTAATCCCAGCACTTGGGAGGCAGAGGCAGGAGGATTGCTGAGTTTGAGGTTTGCCTGGGCTACATAGTGAGCTCAGGGCCAGCCTGAACTACAAAGCAAGACCCTATCTCAAGAAAAAAAAAAATGTGCTTGAGATAATTTTGATTCCTTGTACTTAAGCATGCTTTATCAACTAATATATGGCCTATTTTCAACAAAGTTCTGTGTGCTACTGAAATGAATACATATTTTATTGTTGGGTGGAACACTGTAGATATCTATTGAGTCCATTTGTTCAGATATGTGGTTCAACTCTGATATTTCTTTGTTGATTTTTTTCTTGCCTGGTTGATCTATTTTAGACAGTGTGGTATTGAAGTCCCCCTTTATAAGTGTGTTTGTGTTTAACCATATTTTTCATGTCCATTAGTGTTTATTGATGAAGTTGGGTTTCCTAGTGTTCACTGCATGTGTATTTATAATTGTTAACTCTTTCTCTTGAATTATTCCCTTAACCAATACGTAGTGACCTTCTTTGCATCTTTGATGAGTTTTGGCTTGAAGTCTACTTTAACTGGAAATAGAACAGCTACTCCTGCTTATTTTTAGCATGTTATTACATGGAATATTGTTTTGCATCATTTGATTATGACTCTACATCTTTCTTATTTGGATTGAATGTGTTTCTTATATATAGCATAACACTGGGTATTGTTTTTTGAGCCCGTATGCTACTACTGTGTCTTTTAATTTGGAAAGCTGAGATCATTCACGTTAAGAGTTATTTCTGGGGCCGGAGGGTTAGCTCAGTGGTTCCAGCGCCTGCCTCGCAAGTGCAAGGTCCTGAGTTCGATCCCCGGTAACCACATACAGTGCTGGGCGTGGAGACTCACGCCCACCAGCAATCAATACCACATACCATAGCGCCGGGCATGGTGGCTCACGCCTGTAATCCCAGCACTCAGGAGGCAGAGACAGGAGGATTGCTGAGTTCGAGGCTTGCCTGGACTACATAGTGAGCTCAGGGCCAGCCTGAACTACAAAGTGAGACCCTGTCTCAAAAAAAAAAAAAAAAAAAAGTTATTTCTGTCACTGCAATATTTTCCTGTTACTGACCACACACACACACACACACACACACACACACACACACATTACCCAATGTATTCATTTCATTAGGCTTTTTGGCATTATTGGCTTTGATGTCTCTGTATATTCCTGGAGATTTCTTGAAATGCTATGGTCATAAGTTTCTTAAGAAGCCCTTTGTCATAGATAAGACTTATTTCTCCACTTTGCAGAATGTATCAGTCTGGGTTGGGTGTCATTTTCTTTTTTTTTTTTAATTGATTTTATGGGATTTTATGGGTATACTTTATATACACATCATGATCACCTGCAGCATCGAGAATTTGGGATGTCATTTTCTTTTAGGGTTTGAAATATTTCACTCCTGCTCTTGAAGGTTTGTTTTGTCAAGTTTGCTTTAATTCTGAGTACCTTTATAAATGACTTGTTTTTTTCTAACAGCTTTCAAGATTCCATCCTTGTGTAGGACTTCTCAGATTACAACTATGATGTATCATGGAGAAGTTCTTTTATGATTCTGATTATTTGGGTTCTGTTTGCCTCATTTAATGTATATTAATTTTTCTATGGGTACGTGGTCCTCTGAATCTATTTAAACAAAAATGTAATTAGACCTTATGCAATTTATCTATAAAAATTTAACTTTATTATTCTAGGTAGTAACAGGAGTGAAGGAAATGCCACCAGCCAGAGATACTCCAATATCATCCAGCCATCCAGTTTCTCTAAATCCACACTGTGGGGAGGCTGTAGAGATCAAGAAAAGCCATCTTTCAGCTCTTTTGATTCTAAAGCTTCAACCACTAGGAACACAGGTTTTGGATTATCTCAGAATCCATTTGCTTCACCTACCTCTGAAGAGCAGAAAGATGGAAAGAAACTTCTGTAAGTAAAATCACTTGTTTTTTTTGTTTTTTTTTTGTTTTTCTCAAAACCACTTTTATTGTTTCTTTTTTTTTTTTTTTTATTTTGAGACAGGGTCTCGCTTTGTAGTTCAGGCTGGCCCTGAGCTCACTATGTAGCCCAGGCAAGCCGCTGCGAACTCAGCAATCCTCCTGCCTCTGCCTCCCGAGTGCTGGGATGACAGGTGTGAGCCACCACGCCCGGCACTGTGGTATGTGGTATTGATGGCTGGTGGGCGTGAGTCACCACGCCCAGCATTGTATGTGGTTACCGGGGATCAAAGTCAGGACCTTGCGCTTGCGAAACCACTGAGCTAAATCTCCGGCCCACTTTTATTGTTTCCTTAAAAATAAGTAATTTTTGGGCCGGAGATTCAGCTCAGAGGTTCCAGCGCCTGCCTCGCAAGCACAAGACCCTGAGTTCGATCCATGGTAACCACATACAGTGCTGGGTGTGGTAACTCAGGCCCACCAGCCATCAACACCACATACCACAGTGCCGGGCGTGGTGACTCACGCCTGTCATCCCAGTACTCGGGAGGCAGAGACAGGAGGATTACTGAGTTTGATGTTTGCCTGGGCTACATAGTGAGCTCAGGGCCAGCCTGAACTACAAAGCGAGACCCTGTCTCAAAAAAAAAAAAAAAAGAGTAAGTAAAAACAAAGAATTGGCTAGAAGTCTATCACTCGGAGCTAACCACTGTTTGTTATGTATCATTCTAGACTCTATTTCATTTAAAAATACATCATCTTTCCAGTGTTAGTAGCATGCCTTCTTAGGGTTACTTAGGGGTTCTTTTTTTTCCTACTTTGTGTTGATTATGCTGCTTTTTTTTTTGAGACAGGGTCTCGCTTTGTAGTTCAGACTGGCCCTGAGCTCACTATGTAGTCCAGGCAAGCCTCGAACTCTGCAGTCCTCCTGCCTCTGCCTCCCAAGTGCTGGGATTACAGGCTTGAGCCACCAAACCCTGCGTCAGTGGTATGAGGTACTGATTCCTGGTGGGGGTACCATGCCCAGTATTGTATGTGGTTACAGGGGATTGAACGAGGGACCTTGCGCATGGGAGGCAGGCGCTGGAACCACTGAGCCAAATCTCTGGCCCAAATGCTGCATTTTTTTTTTTTTTTTTTGAGACAGGGTCTCACTTTGTAGTTCAGGCTGGCCCTGAGCTCACTATGTAGCCCAGGCAAGCCTGGAGCTCAGCAATCCTCCTGCCTCTGCCTCCCAAGTGCTGGGATTACAGGTGTGAGCCACCATGCCCGGCACTGTGGTATGTGGTATTGATTGCTGGTGGGCGTGAGTCTCCACGC
>PVIC010031294.1:0-21407 GCA_004025085.1 Thryonomys swinderianus | reverse complement strand
GTGCTGGGATTACAGGCGTGAGCCACCATGCCCAGCAGTCATCTCCCTTTTTGATCAAGCCAGGATATGAACTTTAATCATCCCTTGTCTTCTGCCTTGTCTTCTATCAGGATGGGTCAAACCTCACTGCGAGTCAGAGGGCCTATGCACCTGAACAGCTGCAGAAACAGGGTAATTTAACCATCGACACCCAGTACTATCTGGCCCAACAAGTCCATCCAGTTGTGGCTCGGATTTGTGAACCAATAGATGGAATTGATGCAGCCCTCATTGCAACGTGGTTAGGTACGTTGGACCTTCACAGGGACAGTGGTAATGTAGTCCTCCTTTGGCTGGTGGGTCCCCTGTTTGCAGACATGGTATTGTGCCTGGTGCTTCTTTGTTCATATTTTTAGGCATTTATTTTTATAGTAATTTGACTACTGTCTCTCCTCATAGATGGTGTGCTCCCCATATTGTACTTGCTACTTCTGTAATACACACCTGCTTTACAGTTGACCCTTATTAAGGTAAATGTCCAGGGAAGAGAGAGATTTTAAGTACCGTAATAGTCACTATGTTTACATCATTACAGGTTTAACTTCCATCAATATGGAAATGGATGGCATGTTGCCCATTGAGTCATCTCACCTATCTCTAAAGGCATTTTCATGTGACACGAAAAATCACAATTTTTTAAACAAAATTTTAGTATGCTTTTAGGTTCTTTTTAAAATTTCTTATTTTTATTAGTGTACAGTACATAATGATCACATTCTTTGTGGTGAGTTGGTACATGTGCACAAAGCACCTTAATTCTTTTATTTCCCTTTTCCTCCTCTCCCTTTCACCTCCCCCATCTCCCATTTGCAAAAGATCTGTCTCCCTGTTTTCAATATCTATTTTGTATTTTGCTCTTCATATTATTTATACTTTAGGTTTCTCATGGTTCCCTTTGAGTATCTCTCACATTTTATATTTTTCTAAAACTGAACTTACAGTAGGAATCGACTGCTTCCTGTTTTATCACCATCATCCTGGGAGTTGCCAACCAGTCTTAAGAACCCAGCATTTCTTTGATTCTCTCCAGTGTCAGCCCTTTGCTGAGTCAGTATTATTGTCATCTTTTACTTAGAAATATGTTTTAGAAGCGTATAACCAGATTACATTTTTAGACAACCAGCACATAGTTACATAGCTTTTGAGGTCTTTGCTCCGTGATAAGCAAAGATGAACATTTGTAGACTCCTGCCTAATAAAGTTCTCAGATGGCTCCTCACTGTCTAGAAGTCAAGTCCAGATGTCACTGGCATTTCACAGGCTCTAACTTGGACAATTATAGACTAACCTTCTACCCCCAGCCTTATTTCTAGTCTTATTTCTTATTTAGTCTAGCCTGTGGTCCCCTAAATAAGGCATAGCTCACTCCTCTCCTTATTTCATGGAAAATTCTTCTCCTTTCACTAAAATGTTTGATATAAGCCACAAGATTTCGTATCCCAGGAACCTGGGTTTTAATGGTGTTTCTGGTATTTACAAATGTCCAAACCTTGTTCTATGCTTGTTTCATGAATGATAGAGTTGCCGCAGGAGAAAGAAGGTGTGTGCCAGGTCCTTAGCACAGGGCCTGGTGCAGGAGGAATTCTCCCTGAGGGGCGATGTGGCCACCTCCCATCCCCTTCCAGCACATATAAATGTGTCCCTACTCCAGTCTACAGATATGTACATGGATAGCACTCATTATGCCTTCGTGGAATGAGATGGGATTTTTCATAGATGAGTATCAAGTCACATTATTTTTTATCCTGCTCCTGTTGAGTGTGTTTCTCAGCTCATCCCTGCTACCCCCGTCCCCACTATCCCATCAGTGCCTGATGTGGAAGTGGAAACTCATTTTTGACATTTGCCTAAGCAAAACATCATTAGGAAGATAAAATCCTGCTATCAAAATAATCATATAATGTATTCTCCAAGTTGAGTTGTGTTTGATGATATTTATAAATCCTCAGCTGGGAGGAGGGGACCGTAAATGTGTGATATGTTTTAGCTTCTCTTTTTTTCCTTTCCTATACATTGAGAGCTTACTGTATGGGATGTTCTGATAAGTACTTTTTCATGTCTCATCTCATTCAGTCCCTGTCACAACCTCCTGAGGGTATGTTGTATAAACTCCATTTTGCAGAGAAGAAAGCCAAGTCTTAGAGAGGTAACTAACCTGGTCTTATCACATAGCTAGGGTGTTCAGCTGTGATTGGATTTTAACTGAGTTCTCTATAGTTCTGAAGGTTCCATTCTCAACCACTGTGCTAAACTTTATTGCCTCCTGTTTGCATTAAATAGCATAGCTGAGAGGCTATGAAAGTTGTTCTCATCCAGGACTGGGATGGCATAGATAAGAAGCTCTCCCCATGCACCCTTTGCTCCCCAGTGAAAACAACTGAGCAGAACTACTTTTTTAGGGTATGTTTCCCAATTTTCCTATTTATACAGTCAATAATCTGATCTGAAGACAAATTGTTGTCCTTTTTTGTTTTATATTTGAATTGCCCACCTGCCAAATACAAGAGCAGATAGATGGATAAGCCTTGTCTCATGAGTGACATTTTAAGAAAAAGAAGTATGGAATACCAGATTTCAACGGAAGACCTGGACAATAAAGGGTGATGGAGCCTGATGCAAAGTCTGGTCATACTGAGAGGACACTGGACTCCAGAGGCCATAGTTAAGATCATTCTTTGTGTCTCTATGCCCAATACTAGGAATTGAACCAGGGCCTTTGTGCTGAACTACTTCCCTAGCACCATTTTCTCTCTCTCTCTCTCTCTCTCTCTCTCTCTCTCTCTCTCTCTCTCTCTTTCTTTCTTTTCTCACTTTCTTTCAGCAGTGTCTTTGTACATTGCTAAGTTGCCTGAGCTCCTCTTGCCTCAGCCTCCTAGAATGCTGGGATTACAAGTGTGTGCTACCATGCCCAGTTCAGGTTTGTTTATAAATTGAACAAGGAGAAAATTGGTTTTGGAGGGGCTGCTGGGGACCAAACTCAGGACCTTACACATGCTAAATGCATACCTGATGGCTGAGCTATGCCATAGATCCCTGTGGTGGGCAGTTTTTCACTTAAAGCTAACTTTAACATAGCTTGTTTTCACTAACTTTAATCCAAATAATTTTGTAAATTATTTTCCAGGCCAGTATTAGACTAATGGGTTCCATCTTTAGAGGATTCATGTTATATTTTATTATTGACCAAACTCAATCTAGGAGAGCCCTCCAGACTTGCACATGGTCGTACTGTGTGCCCATCTTTTCCGTAACGAGAAAGTGTTCTGGGTAGAGTATGTTTGTGTAGACAGTATCTGGATGGCTCCTCTGTGGGACCATGTAGCCAAGTCAAGTGCTGCCATTCCTCCTTTTCAAACGTTTTCTCATTCCTGCCACTCGACTGTAGCTTTTATACCGAGGTTCCTGTTATCGTCCTTTCCTGTTCATCCTCTTCTTCCACCCTGCTTCCTGCTGGTCCTCGCAGCGTATGTACTTATTCATCTTCATTAGTAATAAGTCTTTTAGCTTTTTTTCACTCCCCCTTTTTTTCATAAGAGGTTTGGTATTTATTGAAGTGCAGGCTTGGAAGTGTTGGTTGCCATGAAGATTTGCGTAAAACTCTGAAGCTCATCAGGCATGTCTTGGTAGGCATCTACATTCTGCCCTAGTCAGAAGCTGAATTTTTATCTGAACCCCATTATTCCTCCATTCCATGTGAACTATTAGGGTGGCTCTTCGCTTTTGGTGTTGAGGCCCCATTATCAGTTCTCCTGTGTCGTGTGGCTTTAGAGATGGGGAGGGAGGAAATGGGGGACTGGTGGTAAAGTAAGGGAAGGGTTAGGGGGTATGTGGTTTCTAAGAGGTACAAGCTATAGGCATAAAATTACTGTAATTTGTTTTAAAAATTCTAAATCTGTTTTCTTTATGTTAAAAAAAACTGCAGTTAGTGAACTGACACTGTTAAATAAGTTGAAGTGTACAAATGTATACATAAAATACAAGCCCTCCAACTGCCTAATCACAGACATAAAATAATTCTCTTGCTTTTAATGTAGTTTTTATCTTTGATTAATGAAATGTATTACAGTGTTGAAACTTTAGTGAAGTTTGATACTTTCTCCTTTAGGCACAAAGAAATAGGAATAATGGCATAATTTCATTTAGGAAAATTATTAAGTTCATGATTTTTTATTTTTAAGACTCTTTTGTGGGGAGCAACTATATTTTTCAACTACCTTTTCTTTTTCCATTGCTTTTATAGTGCTTTCCTTGAAATGAAAGGCAAGCATCAAGTGTTGGTTTTATCCTGTGGCTTCACTTTGGAAATTCTCTATTTCTCCCCGTCAAGATACCTCCTGAAGTCTGTCTGGTGGCATGTTGCATGGGCAGGTGTTCTATATGGGAAGGCCATTTCAGTGAAAAAGAGAGAGGATAGTCTATTAAATGAGTGAATGAATAAGTCTGTTGAGTTGAAAGAGAATAATTTGTTCTCTCTAATAACTAATGGTCCTCATTATCCCACTGTAAAATGTGTATCATTTTTCTGAAACCTATGTAAGATTATTGCTATTGGGCTTAAATAAAGCAAAATTTTACTCTTTTCCATCTGTGAATAGGAAAAAATATAGTATTACTCTTCTTGTACAATAGCCCTATGGGAAACATGGCTACTAAAACTTGGAACTCTGAGCTTTTGTTCTCTAGACTATAGGTTTTTCTGTCTCGCTCGCTCTTGTTCTAATGAAAGCTCTCTATATTCTGTGGATGAAATATTCACAATGCGCTCAAACATCCAAATAGTCTCTGTACTTAGTGAACTTGGCCAGCAATGAGAATAGTCTAACATTCATTTTTGAACTTCATCTTTTAATAAATTTGTGTTTCATGCATAGGAATAGTTAAGATACTGAGACCATGTTTCAAAAACAGATTGTGTTGCTTGGGCTGAGAATGTAGCTTAGTTGGTAGAGTATTTGCCTAGCATGCACAAGGCTCTGGGTACAGTCTGTACCATGGAGGGAGAGGTTGTGTTACTTAGAGGAAAATAGGTATGGCATAATAAATGAAAAGGTTGAATACAGTATTGCATGCTTAATCTATTATAATAGATGCTTAATCTATTACAATATATTTACACACATATATGAATAAAACAGTATTGAAGTGAATTATAAGTGCCCCTTTGCTGATAAAAACATTAATAATAATTTTATTTAAAAACACAGTTTTCACAATTACTCATTTCTAAAAAGGTAGGCAGTTAGGAACCTCGGATCTTACTGCCTTGCCCCTCACCCTCCAACCTGTCAACATAGCTGGGAGAGAAGAGGCCTTTATTGTTAGAGAAGCAATCTTTTATCTATTATTTGGCTTTATTTTATTTCTAAATATTCTTAAAGCATAAAGTTATCTATCATCTTTTCTCATTTTTAAAAACAGGAAAGGAGATATTTTTGCTGGCCTAAGATAGATGTTGACCATCCCTATCCGAAATGTTCTAAAATTCAAAACCTTTTAAATGTCAACATGGTAGCACAAGTAGAGAATTCCACATGTGACCTCATGTGATGGATCATAGTCAAAATGTAGACACACTACAGTATTGTCTTTTTGCATAATGTATCTGTGAGACACAGATGAACTTTGTGTTTATCCTGGGGTCCTATCCCCAATTAATCTCATTATATATAGGAAAATACTCTAAAATCCCAAATCCTTGGAAATCCTAAAAGCATCTAGTCCCCCAAGCATTTCAGATGAGGGATACTCAACTTGAACACATTTTCATTAAGTTAACATTTGTATACAGGTTTATAATCAAGGGCATTAAAAACAATTCATTTGAAGTCGTGAGGGTATTGCCCACTAGGAATTTTATTTCTGTCAAGTTTTCAGGAGTTGATTTGCAAGGCAATACAAATCCTGTGTTTGCCTGTTGTTTTTAAATGCTCAAGAATTTTGCTTTTATTTTAGGAAGAGTCTTGTTGGGATAAAGAGCAGATTTGAGTTGCCTGCAATTTATACAATCGCTTATCTTTAAGTTGGATTTGTAGTATTCTTTAAAACTTTTTATTACAAAAAATATGAAAAAATTATATAATAAACCTTCATGTGGCAGTCACCTTCAGCTATGGCTAATCTTACACCTCTTTCCCCACCTCTGTGATTACCTTGAAAAAATACTGTTATTTTATTTATGCTCAATCTTGCATTTATAAGAGACAGAGGTTCGGTTCACTCTTTCTGCATAATCACGGTATTGTAAAACTCCCAGGTTCTTCATTTCATCACATGTTCAATAAATATTCATATTTCCTGGCTCACATTATGATGTATCTTTTGTGGAACTGAAAACTGAACCCAGGACCTTTACATTGAGCTACACTCCTAGCCCTTTTCAATTTTTATTTATTTTTATTTAGAGACAAGATCATACTAAATTGTTCAGGTTGGGCTCAAACTTGCCTCCTGCATTGGCTTCCCAGAGTATTCCCAGAGAACAGGTATGTGTGCAACCATGCCTGACCTTTGAATATACTTAAAGTGAAAAAGCCCTTTGTTTGAATTTGAATCCAGAATCTACAGTATATGATAGTTAATGTACTTTTTTTGATACTCCCTATTTTTTGTTAAAGACATTGGTTTTTTTCTTGTAGAATTTTCCTCATTCTAGAGTTTGCTGATTACGTACGAGTGGTATCTTTAAACCTGTATGTTTCTGTAAATTATTAAATACTGAGTATATTTAATAAAATAAAAATAATATGTTTTTAAATTTAATTTTAGTTTTGCTAATACTTCTTAGATGATGTTATGTACCCCTATGAGGAGGTACCTGATAACCTGTCAGGATTCGAGGGACTCTGAAATAAACACATAGGTATATCATAAAAAACATTTAGTGCTTACTTTTCTGCTTTCTTAAGTGTAAATTCTCTTATAGTGTAACATGCTTGCAGAAAAGTGCACAAACTCAATTGAAGGGCTTGATAAATTTGCACAGCATTAACACATGCTAGTGGAGTCAGAACTAAGCTCAAGAAACAGTATATTACTACATCCCTAGGAGCTCCCTTATGTCTCCCAGAAACTATCTCCATACCCCCTGGCACCAGAAAATTGCTTCTACCATGGCTTCTACCATTGTAGATGAATTGCCTTATTTTTTAGCATTATATACATTGTGTTTTCTTTTGGTCCGGCTCCTTCTGCTCACTGTCATCTTTCTGAGACACAGCCATGTGGTTGTACTTCATTTCTATAGTATTTCGTTGTATTGATGTACCGCATTGTTTGAATATCTACTTACAGGTTATTTCCACATTTGATTCTTATGAATAATACTGCTTGAGGTCCCTCGTACATGTCTTCTCTTGAACGGAAGCATATATCTCTGTTGAGTATATACTGAGGAATAGAACTCCTTGGCTATAGTATGTTCAGCTTTCATAGATGCTGCCAGTTTTCCATAGTGGATCTACTAATTTATGTTGTGTACTAGCACTGTATAAATGTTCCATGTTCTTACTGACACTAGGTATTTTTCCATGTTTGATATCTTATATATTGGCATAACATTGTGATTTTAATTTGTGTTTCTTAGATGATAGAAGTTGAGCACTTTGCCCCATGCTTCTAGGACATATGAATGTCTCCTTTTGTGAGGTGTTTGTTCAAGTCCTTTTATATTTTTCTGTTGGGTTATCTTTTTCCTATGATTTGCAGACATTTCTTACATACTCTAATAAGAGTTCTTTGGGAATATGTATCACAAACATCTCCTGGTTAGCATGCTTTTCTTTTCAAATATGATTTATATAATTTGCCATGAAATCTTAAAATCTTCAGACTGTCAAACATTTTATCAGGGCACGGACTCAAAGCATTTCTGTCACCCTAGAATGTACCTTGTATCCCATTGCACTCAATACTTCCTTGCAAAAGCAGCTGGTCGTCTGATTTTTTGTCACCATAGATTAGTTTTGCCTATTCTGCAGTTTTATGTAAATAGTTTCCTATAGCATATACTTTTTTTTTCATTTCTTTCACAAAATATTTTGAAAATCTGTCTGTTGTGTGGCTTGTATCAGTATTTATTCTTTTTCATTGCAGAGTAGTATTTTGTGGTAGGTTATACCGTTTCTTCTGTGGTACTACTGATTAACATTGAATTGTTTCTATTTTGAGCTATTATAAATCAAACTACTGTGAGCATTCTTACAGGGTCTTGCTTTGTAGTTCAGGCTGGCCCTGAGCTCACTATGGTGCCCAGGCAAGCCGCCACGAACTCAGCAATCCTCCTGTCTCTGCCTCCCGAGTGCTGGGATTACAGGCGTGAGCCACCACGTCCGGCATTGTGGTATGCGGTGTTGATTGTTGGTGGGCGTGTCTCCACGCCTAGCATTATATGTGGTTACCGGCGATCGAACTCAGGTCCTTGCGCTTTCGAGGCAGGCGCCGGAACCACTGAGCTAACCCTCCGGCCCACTGTGAGCATTCTTATGCAAGGCTTTTTATGGATATAGCCTTTGTGCTTTACAAATTTGCTAAGTATTTTTCTCTTTAACCATATCATATTTTCATTTTATATATTATCCTCTATGAAGTTCAGATATTTGAGCCTAGATTTGTGCAAAAGGGAAATGATTTATTTCTTAAGTTTTTTTTTTTTTTTACAAGAAAATTTCACAGTAAGAGTCCATTGAAAAGCTATGTATGGTGGCATATGGCTGCATTCCCAGAATTCCGCGAAGCTGAGTCAGGTGCATTTGTAAGTTTAAGACCAGCCTAGGTCTTAGTGAGAGCCTATTTTTTTTTTTTTTGAGACAGGGTCTCGCTTTGTAGTTCAGGCTGGCCCTGAGCTCACTATGTAGCCCAGGCAAGCCTTAAACTCAGCAATCCTCCTGTCTCTGCCTCCCGAGTGCTGGGATTACAGGCGTGAGCCACCATGCCCGGCACTATGATATGTGGTATTGATTGCTGGTGGGCGTGAGTCACCACGCCCAGCATTGTATGTGGTTACCAGGCATCGAACTCAGGACCTTGTGCTTGTCAGATAGGCGCCGGAACCACTGAGCTAAATCTCCAACCCAAGAGAGCCTATCTTAACATAGAAATAAACTGTGGAAAAAGTTCAGTGTGAAGGTATTGGATTTAATCTCCAATACTACAAAAAATTAGATTGATTCCATTAATCAGATTTGCCAGCGGCTTAAATGAATATTACAAATAACTGTTTGGGAATACCAGTTACTTGCCTTACTCACTTGGTATTTCATTTATGTAAATTTCCCTTTTCCATTTGCTTGAACATATATATAAAACTAAAAATAGCACTACTGTGGTCATTTGCAGTTGTATTGATAGAGACCTTGTCTTTTGGAGGAAGGGAACTATTCATTCAAATGTATTAGCCTCTCAAATAGCGATATACTTTGAGTTATGAACTATTTACTCTTTGGGAATAGAACAGACAGACATTCTCAAGACAGAAAGTGTAATGGTGGAAAAATAATTTTGTGCCAGATGTCACAACAGGGATGTGTGTGATAAGGCTATGGTTCTCTCAAGCAAAAACAGTACTGCTAAACTCATCCACCCCAGTGCCTGTGATATTACTTCTATAAATACTTCTTGAAACATGAGAGCTTTGATCCTGTTGCCAAAATAATGCGAGATCCTAGAAATTTTCTAATTATAAATGACAGTATTTTAATTTCATTCCAGTACCTCTTCTGTCCGTCTCATCCTAGCACAAGTGATGTGATCACTGCAAGTCATAGGACTGAATTAAAGCATACATCATCTCTGCTTATTTTGGGGGGAAGCTGCAGCTGCTCTTCCTTAAAGATAACTGGTTTTTCAAAGCCCAGGCGAGTTAGTTACTCTTTCTTTTATTCTGTGCCTGACCAGTGATTCAAGTCATCTACCAAAAACTAGTCTAGTAGAAGTGGAAGTTTCTTTTCTCAAACGAGGCACAAAGTTTTTTTCTTTAAGCCAGTTGGTCAGAGAAAACTCCCAGTAGAAGAGGTAAGGAACTTGGAATTCAGTTTTACATTTTTTTGTTCCAAGACTAATAATACAGTTATGCACTCTGTAGTAAGCAGTTTAGTGTTAATTATACAGTGTATATGCATGTAGGGAAAGTGTGATGATGAATATTTTGCTTTAATGTCACTGACAGAAGCGTTTACCTTTGGAGTGACAAGAAGGAAAGGAGCTTTATGTAGTAGCCACTCTTGTTTTGCACGCTTTAAAATTCAAAATCTGGACCTCTAGGTGGCAGCACTAGATACTTTTTTTTTTTTTTCCTGTTGTGTTTTACTCCAGGCTTAATGAGTTGTACAAGCAGTAAAACTTTTAAATCCACTGAAACTTTGAAATAAGCTGCTATTACCAATTTCATTAGGATTAGGAAATATTAATTTATACATTGAACAAGTCAAGGGTTTGTTCAAGCCTGGATTTTCATCTTTTCAAACAGGATTCAGTAAGCATTGGCACATTTTTTTTTAACATGTATTATATTTTTAAAAAATAATTCAGTTTTCTTTAATTTGCTTGTTAAACTGTAATTGTCCTTTCTGGAAAATCACATTTTGGCGATGTTTTTGTATTCAAGTAACTTAAGCAAAGATGATTACATGCCTAATATTTTGAAGTATTACAGATTTTTTTTCCCCTGTACTTTTTAAAATTTAACATTGAACTAGAACCAAGAAAGTGCTGCAGATGAAGCTCCTTCACCTGAAAAAAATTCCCCTTGAGAATAAATCTGAAGTAATTAGCTGGGCCAGTTGGCCTTGTTACTGTCATGGAGAGATAAAAGCCGTTTGTGAAAATAGACATTTAGAGTAGATACACATTTCATAAGACCCGGTCTTTCTCTGCAAGTTTCAGCCAGTTAGGCATTTCTCCGTACTAGCAAATGGGCTGAGCCCATTTTTGGCTTTTGCCATGGGCAGGCCGCCCTGGGCCAGTACGGACAGTTTCACGCGCTTAGGTGTACCAAGTGAGCCATGGCTAGTGGGGAGGGTAGAACGGCTACTGTTGGATCCTCTGCACAGGCCAGTCAATTTGGACTATGAGCAAACCACTGCTGTTTTGTTCCTTGGTTTGTGGACTGAGAAGGAAGCTTATCTTTTAGAAAAACCTTACATTTGATTTTTTTCTCTGCCTTTTGATTAGTATTGCTTAACAATCAGTCAGAAAAAAGGTGACGATACTTTGTTATAATTGCAGGTAAAACAAGGCATTATGTGAATACACTTAAATTCACAACTAAAATTTAGTGAGTTAGCAACAGTTATGTCTGAGAGAAAAGAAATAGCCTCATTCATGAGAATGGTCTCATCCGGTTTCTCTGCCCTTCTGTATATTTAATTGTGAGGGAATGTATTTCCACATATTTTACTAATTTGTTGTTTCTCTCTAGGGGATAAGTAACTTGTAAAATGAAATGTAGAAGAGTCCTGGGGTCTAGTGACACATGTTATGTCATTAGTGAAGAGTTTTTCAAATTATTCTGAATATATATTCTTTGTTTTTATTCTGTTCTATCACTGTAGGAAATGCTTTAAATTCTTACAAAGAGGAGTTTTGCTCTTGTGCTCTTAGGTAGCCTGAGTTTGTGGTTTGAATATTTTTCTAAGTGTGTAATCTGGAGTGACTTTAGTTGGGATTAAATTATATATATTCTGTTTTCATTTAATCATCCAAGTGATGATTATCAGGTGCTTTCCCATCACATCCTAGGCACCAGTGAACTAGGTTTGGCTTTTATTGTCTTGTATGAACTTCATAACTGTGTGGTCAGTGATGCTACCTCTATTTTGCAAATGAAGAAAACTTAGATTCCACATGTGTCACCCAATTCTTTGTTTGGCATCTTTCTACTGTTTGAAAATCGGCCCTCACATATTTTTGGTTACTAGATGTCACTTAATAACTGACCAAAAAGGATTTAAGATTTTGTCAGTGGGTTCTGGATACATCTGTTAGATTATCTACCTATGCAGCTGTTGATAGATTTAAAACAACTTTAGGTATTTTGATATTCATTAACTTTCTGCTCAGTTAACTATTACTGATTTATATTTATAGTAAAATAAATATGGTAGCTTCCCTTGGATTTCCGAAACCTAGAACTTTAGGGATTACTGTGATGTCTTAAGAAAATAATGTAGGATAATTATCTTTCAGTATAAATTCACATAGTATATTCACATAGTAATGTTTTGAAAAGAGATTAGTTGGTCTAAAAATCTCTTCTTGTAATTTATAAAAACAAGATTGCAGGAACTATGTACTGATTGATTTCTAATGTTTTCGATAGCAATGTGGAAGGTATGCCTGGTTTCAGGGTTATTTTAGCCTGCAGAATCAGTAGGTCTATTGTTTTGCACATATTTTAAATTTCTGAATTCCAACCCCCCCATAAACATGTTGCATTTTGTCTCAGGTGCTGCTACTGAATTTTAACCACTGAATTAGATTGCAACCTACATGCTGTTAACTATTGAGCCAAGATAAAATCGACCACTGCATTGAAATCAGGGTTAGCGGTTGGGTCTGCACTTGAAGGAGTTGTAATGGCAGTGAAACTGTTTTCTTTAATGGAATTTTTATTCTGTTTTCAGTTTAAGGGTGACACTAAGAGTGTTTCTTAATAACAGTGCACATTTCATTGAGGCTTTTCACTGTAACTTTAAGAAAATAATAAAAATATCCTATAAAGTAATTGCTTTTGAACCCAGATGTCCAGTGGCATAGTTCTGCATTGCATTGCTGCAATTATTTGTTTGATTTATAATCTCTTATAAAAAGGGAAGTCCCTTGCCCATACTATCTTAAGGTTAGATGGTTTTGTGTGTGTGTGTGTGTATGATCTTAAAAATCATTCTTTTGTGAGAATTTTCTTTGGGGCATGTTTTGGATAAATACTCATCAGAATTTGGTTTTGGTTTTACATTACTAGGACTTGACCCCACCCAGTTTAGAGTTCATCATTATCATAAAGATGAAGAGAATGATGCTCTACTCTGTGGCCCAGCACAGCTCACGGATGAAGAGAAATACAGAGATTGTGAAAAATTCAAATGTCCATGTCCTGCATGTGGAACCGAGAATATTTATGATAGTGTCTTTGATGGCTCGGTTAGTTATTTCTGTTTTGTTTTCTTCTTTGATTTTGTAGGTGAACTTGTATAAACTTCTCTAGTCTTGTGTGGGACAGAACATATAAAAGGGAAAACACCTAAGTGTTGCTTTTGTGTCTTCAAAGCATTTTAGCATTATATAAATTCTGCTCTTGCAATTTACTTTATTTCTGCTTTAGTGTTCAACTGAATGTGCTTAAATAGTATTTTGCTTTCCTGGAGTACTTGACCTTGGTTTTAAAATGGAATCACTTAAAAATTCTAATTGTCTTAAAGTATTTTTATTGTAATTCCTTAATTAGTAACCTATATTTCCCCACTCCCAACCCTGATTCATTAAGACTTAGAGCAATATTTTCCTTTATCTTAAATCAAGTTAATGGGAACTAAGTGTTTTGGGAAAGCTTTTATTTATCTTTACACATCCCACTTACCTCCTTTTTGACAAAGGCACTTATCTTTTCTGCTGTCTTTTGCATATCAGACATTTTAAAAAATCATGGGGAGCCATTCCTCTCAAGAAGTACCGCCAAAAAATATATCATTGACCTTGCATCAGAACTTGACAGTTGGCCAGTTTACTTGATTCCACTAGTGTTCTATACGTGCTAGCCATTGGCAAATGAGTAGGCAGCAGAACTGAAAAACCTTGAAAACGAAAGGAAAGACATCCTTTATCTAAATTAAAAGTAATTATTTTAAGTTAATTTGGACAAACAGCAGATGTTTTGAATTTTTTTGAATCAAAACAAAGCAGTCTTTGGAAGCAAGTGCAAGGAAGAGGCAGACACAGATCAGCAATACTTGCTAAATCCTTGAGTTTTGCTTCATTACAGCTGTAAAAAAGATAGTTAATTGCATGGAGGCTTGACGACTCGCAGATGGGCTAACTGTGGAAGAGCCGATGTCAAGCTCTAAAATCTCTTCCACCTGGAATTGCTTAGCGTGGCGGGTAGGGTTATGTACCAGACTGGAGCAGAAAACCAAGATGTTTGAAGTATAAAGAAGGAAAACAAATGCTTCAGAAACCCTAACAGTTTTCTTATATATTTGCTTTGTCTTTGTTTGCAACAAAGCACAACAAAACAAATAGTTATTCTTTCATATTTTTACTCCTGTCTCTCTGACCCTGTATACTTCATTTTTTTGAAAAATGTAGAACTTTTAGACTTGCAAATCTAACAACAAACGATACTGCTTTTGTGGTACAAAACTTTTAATTTTTAGCTTTTATTCTTAAAATTAGGTTGGTATGGGGCTGGAGATTTAGCTCAGTGGTTCCAGTGCCTGCCTAGCAAGTGTAAGGTCCCTGGTTTGATCCCTGGCAACCACATACAATACCGGGCATGGTGGCTCACACCTGTAATCCCAGAACTCAGGAGGTAGAGGCAAGAGGATTGCTGAGTTTGAGGCTTGCCTAAACTACAAAGTGAGACCCTGTCTCAAAAAAAAAATTAGGTTGGTATGATAAAAAACTCATGTCATAAGAGCTCTTGCTGTATCTTCAAGTTTAGAATCAATGAGTACAAATATAAAATTTTGATCAGTATTTCTTCAGGTTGTTTATTTGCATTAACATGATTTTACTGGTACTTTCAGAGGTCAAACTATTTTATCCATAGTCTGTCATGTGTTGAGTGTAAAATAGTGATTTTCGAGTTTTCCTCTGACTTTGTACTCAGTTATGACTATGGCAAAAAAAGAAAGGTGTGTCTAACTGAAGATGGTCTTTGCAATGAAAGTTGTTGAGAAAATAGAGTTTAAAACTCAGCAATAAAATGGATTAAGCATATTATACACCAGGAAGCATGTAAATTTTCAGCACAGAAAACCTTTTATAACTTGCCAGTGACCTTTTGTGTACTTGTCTGTCCTGACTTCTATAGGGAACTGATTTGGAGCCCAGCTTGTATCGTTGCAGTAACATTGATTGTAAGGCTTCGCCTCTGACCTTTGTAGTACAACTGGGCAATAAATTGATTATGGACATTAGACAATGCATTAAAAAGTATTATGAGGTAAGTATTTTTTTCTTGCCTATACAACTTACTGAGATTTAATACTTGTTTTATTGGTTTTTATGAAACTAAAATTTTGAAAAGACTGGAGAAGTCTTGGTGAAATATTATTAAAAATATGGTGAAATATGTAGTTTTAGCATACATAATAATATACAGATGATTGATTCCTCATGGTCATAACATCTCTTTCGTTAATGAGCAATGCTTTTCCCCCCTCCCTGGTACCAGAGATCAAACTCAGGACCTTACCAGGCAGATGTAGTCCCACTGAGCTGCATCCCTGGCCCTAAAAACCAATACTTTTAATAATGAGATGTTGCTCTTAAGAAAAAAGAAATTGGGGAAAAAATTGTATTTTTACCTAAATGAATTAAGTGGCCACAAAAAATGGGGAAAAGTCAGTATTGGCTATCTTAGGCAAGTAGAGTGTAAAATCATGGGTGGTAATTTTAATGTACTGTCCACTACCTAATACTTTGTGTTTATTTGGCAGTCTAAACTGCTTCCTAGTATAGTTCTCTGAGGAAATAAAAATAAATACGTTTTAAATGTAGTTGCAATTTGTTTGAGATTTTAAAGAAAATGTCTGATTTTCAGTAATATGTAGTAAAAGTCCTAAAATAGGAAGTGAGCACTCTTAGCTTTTATCCAGAATTTTTATTTTGTATACATTTCATATCAATTTTTTCTCTTCTGAAATTAAAAAAAATCCACATTTCCCATTTTGATTTTTTCTTAGTGTTTCATTACATTATTTATCATCTAAACAAATTTTCTGTGTTATTTGAAAGTTTACCTTATCTCCTTTAAAGGAGCTACATTGATATATATTGTAAACAAATGCTCAACTTCTAGGAAGGCCTGTGTCCTTTGCCAGTGTTAGTCTGTACTTTCTGCTTACCTGTCACTTAACCCATAACATTAAATTTTCTTGTAACTCCTCTGAAATGATGACAGATTATTTTAATAACAAAAAATAGAATTCATTATGTAAAGTTAAATATTAAATCATTAGGATAAAGAATGAAAACACGGGGTTCCAGTACTATATAATTTTGGCATAGAATAATTTGTCCAAAAATTTTAAAAAGGCCAAATAAGTTTTAGGATTTTTTAAAAAAATAATATTTTTTTCTGCATTTCGGAGAAATCTGAAAAGTTTTAGTGAGTAATACTGTACTGCACTTAATGAACAGTTGGATGGGAATAAAGGTTATCTGTGAGGTCAAATTCCACAGTAGATGAAACATTCAGCACTTGAAATGTTAGGCCTTTATTTAGCATGAAGAGCCCAATTCAAAACTGTTCAGCTTCTCATTTACCAACCTCTTTGAGCAAAGTATGATTCTTGACTCTTGGGAAGAATTCCGAGTTTTCTTTCTGTGTTTAGTCTATCAGAGTCTTCACCATGGCAATGTTAATATGAGAAGAAACTTGTCTATTTCCTTCTATATGAAGGAACTGTCTGTTTTGACTAAGTTGAGAATAGGCAGAAAAAAATGATCTTCTCTATAATTAGAAATGTGCCTGAACTGAAAGATTGAGTTTTCACCTAATTAAGGTGTGTGTGTGTGTGCGCGTGTGTGTGTGTGTATGCGTTGTAGTCATTATAAAAGTATTTTTCAAGTCAAATAAGCTATTTTTAGGGATCCAGGTAGTTAATACAAGGTTTCTAGAGCATTTTAGTATCTTGTCTGCTAGCCACCTCACTAATACCAAGTAACAGTTTTCCTGTACTTAACTGCCTATTTGACTTTTCTAAGGGATTTCTAATTAAAATAGCCAAATGTCACTCCTGCAGCTGAAGATTAATGACTGTCCTCAGAAACTCCTTTCTCTACTTTCTGATCTTTTTTTTTTTTGAGACGGTATCTCGCTTTGTAGTTCAGGCTGGCCCTGAGCTCACTGTGTAGCCCAGGCAAGCCTCGAACTCAGCAATCCTCCTGCCTCTGCCTCCCGAGTGCTGGGATTACAGGCGTGAGCCACCACGCCTGGCTACTTTCTGATCTTAATCATCTATGATTGGATGGTAGAGAAAGAAATCCATTATTTGTTCTTTTCATGGCCCCACATTGAGGAAATGTTTCAAATATTTTTAAGATCAGCACTTTCGTTCTAAAAGCTCATGCACTTTTAGGTTTTCATTGGTAAACTATTCTGTTTCCTCCTGGACCCCAGACTTAAAGGAACCTGTGCCAGTAGAAGGGCATGGCATTGAGTTTATTTTGTCATTTGTCCTTGAGTAATGCTGATTAAGTTAGTTCAGTGGGATATATCCAACCAGAGACATACATCAGGTGTACTGGAGGCAAGGATATTGATGCTAAGGACTGAGGTTATATTCTCTGAAGCTAATTACCAAAATGTTTTCATATATTTTGTAACTTAACAGTACTATCCACTGAACATAACAATTATTTATGAAACAAGGGCAAGAATCTCAATATTTTTACTTTAGTCTTAGAATCATTGCAAGGGACAGCAGTCTACACTGAGAGAAGTCATCTTAAAAAGGAAGAAACTTGAGGAATACAGGTGGAATAGGATGCTTGACCAAACCCTGTAACCTGCCAAGGAACATAGTTCTAGATCACTAAGAAATTAGGTTGTCAAGAAAAAAGTGGATAAAGGTTTAGAGTAACAAAACATACTCTTAAATCACTTTAATTTTGGCAGAATACATCACATACTTTGGTTCTGTTATGAATCAATACTGCTGACTAAATTAGCAAACAATTTAACAAATATTTTTTGAAGTGGGAGAATCAATCTGTTACATTGTTTTAATCTTTTTATATTGGCTTCTTCAATTGGAGAAGAGATACTTCTTTTTCTGTTCACCATATACCAGTGAATCCTTGGAATTCTCATTTGTTTAGAACACTTCTAATTTTGATATATAGAGAAAGTTTAAAAAACATTGGGAAGGATATCTGTAAGTAATGTATTCATTTTTTAGGAAGAAAATAACTTTGCACTTTATCCTGAAATTTCGTGGAATGTTGAAACACTGAGATAGCCTTAATTCAGAGTTGATTTCATGCCCTGGTCCTTGTTTGTTCTTTACCAAGTTAAAACCAAACTAGTATTTTTAAAAAATCATGAAAAACCAACTTAATCTGTAAGCTTTTAGAGATGTTTTTGAAAGACTCAGTTTTATAATGAAAATTGATACCTGTTCCCCTCCTCTTAAATACTGCTCTAGAAGAGCAAATAGACATACACACATACATAAACACACACGTGCATACATGTGTGCACACATACAACATAGAGAGAAGCACTAGCTAATCTAAATTGGGAAATGAAGAGGGCTTTTTTTAAGCATGAAAATTTCATCATCTTGTCAGCTGGCAGAATGCCTGCTGTGTGGATTCACAAAGGCTAAGAATTACACTTTCATGAAATTTTCCTCACTAACTGCCCTGGTTAATTTGAAAGATAACCCACTGTTCTAATTCATTCCTCAATTGGGTGGTGCAGGTTTTATCTTTGATCTGACAAAGCATTTGTGTTAATCGTTTTGGCCCTCCACTAGACACTCTTGGGATTGTGCTTTTACAATAAATGTGTCTGTGATAGCTCTTTAGTCTATTATACTTACAATAGATCCATAGAACTGGTAATTAATTCTCCACTGCTTTGGAAATGGGAAGAATAGGTGTAGCTCTGTCAAGTGCTGCTGGGAAGTTTGTTTAGCTGGTTCATTTTTGAAGTGTTCGCCTCAATCGTCCAAGAAGCAGCCACAGAAGAGAATCTGAGATTGAGAAACTGACCTACTCTGATAAATGAGAAACGTAGCCCCTCTTGGTACCTGGGAGGGAGTAATGGGTCACTTACTTCTGTTTCAAGTACTCTTAGTTATAATGCACATTAAGCCTTCATTTTAATTCTTAAAGAGCTAGTCCTTTCTAAAGGTAGAGCCTCTAAAAGACACAAGGGTGAGAGTCAACTCAGATATATTCCCAAATTTGTATCCATGGTTTATGCATGTTTATGAGTGTTCCAGCAGGGGAAAGTGTGTTCCTCATTAGCCTTCAAGCGTGTCTAGCATTCCTTGGAACATTTCACTCTCATTTTTAAATGTCAAGATATTGCTGGCCCTATGTGGGACTGGCCCTCCCTCTAGAAAAATTAACAGATGAACACTGGTTGTCAAGTGCCATGCAAATGATAGCCCTTGATGAATTGCTGGGGCCAGGACTGGTGATGATTTCCTTAAAAATTAGCTGTGGGCTTTGTAATCCAGAATTTTCTTGAATTGTACTGATTTCTCCTTAGTTATACTTTCTTTGATATCTTCTATGTGATTTCTGCCATAGCTTCTCCTCCAGTAGTGTGTACATCCTAATGTTTGGTAACCAAAAGAATCAATAAGTAAAGGTTGTAATTTGCTATTTTTTAAAAACTTTTTTTCACACACTGTTGTCATACTACAATATGATTTATTAATGATATGTGAAGTTCTCAGGTTAACACAATATACATGGTCATGAAAGTACTGACAAATAAAGCTCTTCTTATTCAGTCATCTATATTTTTACCTCACACATGACTGTAGATTTCAATACATGCTGGTTCCTAACTCAATAGCCTTAATTTTCTTGTTAAGGCAAGTATGATGGACCACTGACTTACAAATTTGATCAGTTCTCAAGGGCTGCTTGTAACTAAGGCAATACAGCTGATATCTGTAGTTTACCTGGATATATGCTATAGATAACAAGAGGCAGATGAATCTTCCATTACCCTGATTAACCCAAGTTGTTCATACGTCAGGTTGGTTATAACTTGAAGGTCCAGTGTATCAGGCAAAGAGGAGTTGACTGGCAGTACTGATATGCAGATAGCATCCTGCCTAAATTTGCCTTCATCCTCCTTTCAGAAGAGTTTATCACTAATAACAGAATGTGGCAAAGCAAGGTGGGGGATGCTGCCTTCTCACTCCTGTTCTGGCCTTGTATTTTCCTTTTTTAATATTATGATAGAAGCTATATTTTTATCTCTTGAATCTACATTTATGAGCAATTCAAAGTATTACTAATAGCCATCAAGCATAATATTTGTAAGCCAGAGATTCAGTTGGACCTACCTATTATCAGAAGTGCAGTAAGAACAGAGTAAAATAGTGGTTAAAATACTTTTCTCCACAGAAATATGCACCCATTTAGCATTATGGGCAAGTACTACCCATGGTGCTCAACAGTGCTTGGGAAAGGATAATTTTATTAGGAATAGGCAGAACTAAATAAACAGACCTGATAAATCAGATGTGAAGCAGCCCCCACCCTGTGTGTCCCATCGCCCGTGTGAATCACTAACAAGGCTACTCATTGCCGTTGTGTTTCAATTCTCGACAGAATCCGATCATGCAGGTAGAGCTATGAGTTTTAGAGACATGCACGGTGTTCAGTAACTCTGTTGTTTTGCTGCAAATATTCAGTGTTCAATAACCCTCAAAATTTCTCATTTCTTACCTGTGGTGATGTGGGCTGATCGTTTTTAGGTTATAGGTTGCAGTATGCGATAGTGTCACAGGTACATCAGTTCAAAATAGTTTAAACTCTAAGCAGTATTAGAATTATTGTTTATTTCCCTGCCTCTTATTTAGAACATATAAAAAGAATAAATTGAGTTTCTTTTTTGTGAAGACTTAACAGCATAATTATAAATGGTCTAGGAGGCATGCACAGAAGCCCCACATAGCCGTCCCGTGCATTCAGCTTCACAGGTGTTCCCTTTGGGCTGCCCGGCAATACTTCAGGAAGGGGTTTCTTTAGGAATCCTTGGAACTCACCCTAAATCTTGCTAGAACAAATCGAAAAGAGCATATTGAGAATTAGTATTTCTCTTTTGCTTTATCCCATTTGATCGAGAAGCTAAATGAATATATGTATGAATGAATACCAGCCACACCAGTATTCTGACATTGAGGCCCATTGATGGAGAGTTGGTATGTTTTTATTAGCAAATGGTTGATTTTTTTTTTTTTAGGTAAGTCAGGCATGCTACTTTTTTTTTTTTTTTTTTTGCTTTTTGGAGACAGGGTCTTGCTTTGTAGTTCAGGCTGGCCCTGAGCTCACTATGGTGCCCAGGCAAGCCGCCGCGAACTCAGCAATCCTCCTGTCTCTGCCTCCCGAGTGCTGGGATTACAGGCGTGAGCCACCACGCCCAGCATTATATGTGGTAACCGGGGATCAAACTCAGGTCC
>PVIC010031293.1:0-21390 GCA_004025085.1 Thryonomys swinderianus | reverse complement strand
GTTTGTGATGGGCACCCCTATGCCAAGGCTGTTGACCCAGACTGTGGCAAGGTGCATGCTGAGGTGTGCCCTCGCTCACACTGGTGAGGAGGGAAGGGGATCAGACCTCAGATCCTTGCTGGATCCAGGCAGCAGAGCGAGGGTTCAAGTACTCCCTGCCAGCAGGCACTTTCAGACCCACTGTTTCTGAGCACAACACCAGCCGCCTGGCTTCCCAGAGGAGGAGTGTGGGCTCCATGCCTCCCAGGCTCTTCAAACTTCTCAGGGCATCTTTTTCTAGCTCATTCCCGATTAGCAGCTGTCTTCCAAGATTGTCTTTCACCCAGTCGGTCTAGGAGGGTAAGACTGGAAGCCCTGAAGTGAAACTGGTTTTTGGTTGTTCTGAGTCCAAGATTTAAATAATCAACCACCACCTGAAACATACCCAATCAAGCGCTCTCTGGCAATATCGCAGACACCATGTTTGAATGCATCTAGTGGCTGCCTGCTGTGTGGAGAGTCCCCGCGGAGCAAAATCCTCACGCCATCTTTGCAAACCCCAAAGGCCATGGTCCCCACTGCCATTTCTCTCTGCATCTCCCAACCCTGTACCTTTACCTTGCATCTGGACAGCCCAGTTCTCCCCATGAGCCAGGGACAGTCAGATTCGTTTCCTTCTTTCCTCTGCATCATGAGCTGTTTCCAACTTCTCTGTAGTTTTATAACTTTTCATATCAGTACTTTTCTGATTCTTGGTGATTTGCTTCTTTGTTTTCCTTTGACAAATTCCCACCTCCCGTAAGAGCAGTGCTGAACCTATGGCACACGTGCCCCAACAGGCACTCAGAGCCTTGTCAGCAAGCGTGCCCAGTCACCCCACTGGCCAAGCATCAGATAATTCATTTTTTCTAAACTAAAACTTTAGCCTTCAGGTGAATTGCAGTGCGGGCACTTTCCAATATATAAGTGGGTTTTGGGTCACAGCTTGGGGACTCTGTCTCTAAAATGCTCACCATGACTGTTACAGAGGACACTCTTCAGAGTCAATTCCCAGCCCACAGCTTCTAGGCTGGCTCAGCAAGTTCAGGGTGGGTCTGGGAACATCTGGCTACTGCCGAGTGGGGCAGGCAGAGAGCAGAACCCACTGCACATCATGCACTATGCACTCTACTGACACACAAATGCCCACACGTCTGCCTACTTGGTACCGCTCCTGTACTCAGCCTCAGTGCTAAAAGCATGCCCCAGTCTGTCTCTAGGTTGGCATGAAAGCCCTCAGGTCCCCCAGTGGCTTCTTCTCAGACTCTGGTAATGTTAGCATTCCTCAGTATTTAGGGTGGTTGGTTCATTAGGGTTTTTTGTTTGTTTTGTTTTGTTTTATTGTGGTACCAGAGATCAAACTAGAGCCCTTCTGCTTGCAAGGTAGGTGTGGTAGCACTTGAGCTAAACCCCCAACTCTGTTTGTTTGTTTGTTTGAGATTAAGTCTTGCTCTGTAGTCTGGGCTAGCCTTGAACTCACTATGTAGTCCCAGCCTCCCAACAACTGGAATTATAGATGTTCACCCCCAGACCCAGCCATTCCTCAGTCAGTATGTGAACTTCTCTCTCGCTCCTTGAGTGACCTCAGACCTCAGGAACCAGATGTATCTGTCCAAACAGGTTCTAGGCCCTAGAACTGTCCATCCACTTATATATCCACAAATACTCCAGGGCCTCAGGACTCTTTTTTTTGTAATACTGGGATTGAACCCAGGCCTCACATACACTAGACAACTGCTCCACCACTATGCCACATTCTAAACCCTGGAATGATCATTTCCTTGCCAAACTGATGACACTCATGTCACCAAGTCAAAAAACCTCGGGATAGTCCTAGCCCCTCCCTGACATCCAATTTCTGATCATAGTCAACAAGGAACACAAAATCCCACGCCAGACATGTTGTTATGGATGTTCCAAACCCCATCCAGATCCCATCCCAAGTATTTTATATATAGGTAACATGGTTACTCCTGACAACCATGAAAGGAGATAGGTTGTATTCTCTTCTGAGTTTAAGACAGATGAAAACACTGAAATGCAGAGACTCTTTTTTGTCCAAGGAAACAGCTAGTCAGTGGCAAAGGCCCAGAAACCACACTTAGCACTTAACCTGCCCCCGACGGTCCTCCTCCTCCTCCTCATCTTCTGCCTCTGACCCTTGGCCTCCTGTTTGCCTGGGCCCTTCTCTTACCCTAGGGGCCTCCATTCTGGCCCCCAGTCTCCAGTCTCCATACTGGCCCCCTGTCTCCAGTTTCTTTCTTTCTTTCTTTTTGTTTTTCTTTCTGAGGATTGTAATAACATGTTTGAGCACCACTGAGCTAAATTCCTGGCTCTATCCTCCATTTCAATTTCTTCACTGCAGCCAAAGATTAAAAAAAAAAAAAAGAACAACAACTCACATCCAACAACAAGTATGTTTCCCTGAGGTACCACTGCATCACCATCTAATCAGCATGATTTACTTATTCACATGAGACTGTGTGCTCAAATGTAAGTACCCATATTACCCCGCTGACTGAGGACGTGGAGCTCCTACTCTAAGTCTGGGAACCATGGCAGGCCAGCACTGCTGTGCTAATCCTCACAGAATCCCTGGTGGAGCGGCCCAAGGTCTGAAAAGTATGGGAGCTGGACTTGAACCCGTGCCCTCTGTACCTTAGCCGCTGCCCTCAGCACTTCTCTGGATGGTCCTGGGTGAGGTCCTTCCTGAATGCCAGCCCTGCCCTGGGCTTGGCTCTTCTCTGCCTAACTTCCATCACTGCTGTGTCATTCTAACCGGAGTTTAGAGCAAATCACCCCTCCAGCCCAGTCCCATAGACCAGATTTTTCCACCTTTGGCTGGTGCTGTCTCCTCTCATAGTTTGGAAAACAAAGATAATATACTATGAAGCTAATATGAAATTGACATGTTTCTGAAGGGTTCTAAAATAGGATTAACACTGTCAGGTTCCACTGGAGGTGACCATAACCCCTGGCCAGCAGCCTCCAGCCATGAGTAGCCTTTCCTACCTTCCCAGGGAGCCCTTCTATTTTTTCTGTGTTCTACAGAGACACAGTCTTATCTCAGGCTCCAATTGCCTTTCTCATTCCTTCTTTTGGAAAACCACACACCCTACCACCTCAGCTCAGACATCACCTCTCCAAAGCCTCCCCAATGGCCCCTCTCTAGCAACACAGTCCTGTCTCCTCCCAAGCCCCACTGCTCCGTGGTCTTCGCTTTGGCTGCTCAGCCAAGCTCCCTCCATTTGCACATAGCTCTGGCCCCACCACACTCACCCAGACTGGAAACATCTTTAAGATGTCGGGCCGGAGGGTTGGCTCAGTGGTTCCAGCACCTGCCTTGCAAGCGCAAGGTCCTGAGTTCGATCCCCGGTAACCACATAGAATGCTGGGCATGGAGACACACCCACCAACAGTCAACACCGCATACCACAATGCCAGACGTGGTGGCTCATGCCTGTAATCCCAGCACTCGGGAGGCAGAGACAGGAGGATTGCTGAGTTCATGGCAGCTTGCCTGGGCTACATAGCTCAGGGCCAGCCTGAACTACAAAGCGAGACCCTGTCTCAAAAAAACAAAACAAAAAAAAAAGACAAGTTTGGGTCAAATGTCAAGTTCATCTTTTCATTGTTGTTGAACTAGGGGACGCTGTGTGAACTAGGGTCGGCCTCAACTAGCTCTTAGGTTCAAGCAGTCCCCTTGGCTCAGCCTCTGGAGTGGCATAGGTTGCTGGCAACAGAGCTGTGCCCAGCCCAGGTAGCTTTTTATTTTGGTTGGTTGCTTGGTTGGTTTTGTTTTTTTGAGATGGGATCTCACTATTTAGTCTAGGCTGAACTCCCTATGTAATCAAGGCTGGCCTTGAACTCTCCATCCTCCTGCCTCAGCCTCTTGAGTGCTGGGATCACGAGCATGTGCCGACATACCCAGATTCTTAATCTACTTTACAATTAACCTGTCCTGAAGGTTCAACACCAGAGCAAACCCAAAAGAGTTCCCTGTGGACTTTTGCCAAACTGAACTGAACTGGTTTTGTCTGACTGAACCCTACGAAGGTTTGAACTATTCCCCAGCTTTCTGCCTCCCTGGGGACAAGCCGGACACTTGAGGTCTTGAGGTATCTCTGGCGGAGGGAGACCAGACTGAGAAGGCAGATTTGTATAGCTTCCTTGGGGAGGAAATGAAATGCAGGGAACCGAGAAGTCTACAGCCATAAAACTGGAGATACCCCAAAACCCCAAAGCCCCTCCACTCCTCCAGCCAACCAGACAGTCCCACTAACTCCAGGCACCCAGTCCGGTCACTGCATATCTCAGACCTGTACATGGACACCAAAATGCAACCAGCTGTCCCCAGCTCTCAGACACACAACCACACATGGACATACTGACTCACACCAGCCACACATACCAAGATGTACACAATTCAGCTGGTATCCACACCCAGCAAGGCACACACACAGCAGGCACACGATGAGACACCAGCAGCACACATCCAGACACAGCAGATAAAGCCCCAGCAGGAGGCTGAGCAAGCCAGCCCTGGTCCACACGGAAGGAGCCTAGGCCCACCAAGGCCCACAGATGGCCTCCACCCACAGGAATGCTCTCCATCATGCTGACTTGCCAGAGCAACCCCATTAGCCTGGACCTCCTCATCATCATCCAGGGGCAGCTGCTCTCTGGGGGCGGATTGATTTATCCAACTAATTAGCCTCAATTAATATTAATACACATTCTCAGCGACCAGAGCAGCACAGGCACAGAAGCTGTCCACTGGGGCCATCAATCACCATCCAGGGGACAGCAGAGGACACTCAGGAACTCCAGAGCATGGGGAGACCGCACCTCAGGCATTACCCTTCTCCAACTCCCAGCACTCCCAGGAAGAGTCTGCCACCATCAACCAAAGGTGGGAACCCCAAGGTACACTGAGCCATTGCCCCCTCCACTGGCTGAGGAGCCAGAGTCCAGAAAGGACACGTCCCATCCTCCGGGTAATGCCAAACCTGGCTCAGTCTCTGTATGTCTCCATGTCCTATCTTCCCACCCTCCTGTCTGCCACCATGGAAGGGCTTACTGATATACCATAGCTCAACTACTTCTGCTAATTCCAGCCAGGCGGCCACAGTAGCCATCGCCTATCCTGAAACAGCCCTCTGAATCTGTCAAAGCCACCTCTTAAGACGTACAGCTCCCCAAGAGCCTCATCTCTAGATCCCCACACTTTGGCCTTACAGTTGCCCAGCAAATGTTTTCACAACTCTGTGCAATGGGGTGGTGGACAAGGGTTCCTATCTCTGTAGGGTTTGGGGGTGTTCAGGGACCTCCAATAGTTGCCATCTGTTTACTTCAATTACCTCAAGTTAGGCCAGAGATTTAGCTCAGTGGTTCCAGCGCCTGTCTCGCAAGCACAAGGTCCTGAGTTCAATCCCAGTAACCACATACAATGCTGGGCATGGAGACTCACGCCCACCAGCAATCAATACCACATACCACAGTGCCGGGCGTGGTGGCTCACACCTATAATCCCAGCACTCGGGAGTCAGAGACAGGAGGATTGCTGAGTTCGAGGCTTGCCTGGGCTACATAGTGAGCTCAGGGCCAGCCTGAACTACAAAGTGAGACACTGTCTCAAAAAAAAAAAATTACCCCAAGTAAGCATATTACCAAACCATGTGCCCAGCACTGAGATAACGGCAAAAAGACACGGTCCCTGACCACTCCGGGCTGCATGAATATGGTTGGGGGAGGAACTGACATGGACACAATGAGCAGAGAGGGCAGAGCGGGGCTGAAGACTGCCCATCTGGCTGTCTTCTGAAGGGAATGCCAGCCATGCTGCCCGAACAGCGGCACATCTGCCAGCAGGGTCCCCAGGACAATCCCGGGCCACGCAAGCCCAGCCTTGTGGACCTGTGTGGATAAGTCTGCTGCGTCCTGCTTCCTCGAGTCCCCCTGGTGTTTGTCAGCTACATTGCCAGAGCCAGATTGTATCGGGGTCTGTGGGCACAGGAGCCCCAGCTCTGGGTGTGCTGCAGTCCTGCCTCTTCCAGCCAGTTCCCCCCCCCAACTTCTGCTTTATTGCAATCCTAACATGTTTTTGTATAATTATGCATTTGCTGGTAGAATGACAGCTCTTCTTTCTTTTTTCTTTTTTTTTTTAGACAAGTTCTTGCTATGTAGCCCGGGCTGGCCTTAGGCTGGCTTTGAACTCAAAGCAATCCCTCTATCTCAGCCTCCCAAATGCCAGGTAACAGGTGTGCACCACCACACCCAGCCAAGCAGGGACTGTTTGCACATATTTTTGGGAGGAATTCAGTATAGTTATTAAATGGATAAGGGAAGGGAAGTGGGACTAGGAGGATGAAGGAAGTGGGTCATGAAGATCTACAGACCAGGAGAAAGCTCTAGGCTGAATGTCCACTGATAATTATTTGTGTTTATGAGCACCAGTCAACAGCATGGTAAATGCAAAAAGGAGCGAGGGTCAGGAACTGACTGGGCAATTTCCTACTGGGGTTGCAATAAGGAAGTAGCGTGGAGGGCCCAAAATGGGCTCCCTGATAACAAGGCCCCTCTCCTGACTCAGCAAGATTTCACTGTGAAGCCACTGAGTGCCAGGCACCAGGCGGGTGCTGGCTTACAAAGCCCACTGCACAGCCCTCACCCCAAGGGGCATCACCCATCTCAAGTGGCTGGGAACATCACCCCTGACCCACAGATAGGAAGCCTGGGGGGGGGGTCCAGCCAAGGCCGGCCAGCTAGAGAAACATGGACTGAAGACAGAGCTATGAGGAGGCTCATGAACTATGTGTCCATTTCTAGAGGGTGTGAAATCTGCAGAGGAGCAGGTGGGTGTTGCTTCTGTCTTCATCACGTCTGTGTGCCTGGAGCGGGCACATTTACTGCCTGTCCTTATACAAATAAGACAAGCACAGCGAGCAGGTGGTTTTCAAGTCTTCTCTGTACCCGGGCAAATCAGCAACTCTCTGAACTTCAGATCGTCTGTAGAAAATGGTAATAGCAGTGCCCAGTTTTCAAATGACACAGCCCAGGTCATCAGTGCCACAGTCTAACAGATGTTGGATCTTTTCCTTACAATACCGCTTCTGCGTCAGGCGTGGAGAGAAACACAATGCAGCTTTCAGCACTGCCTGGCAGAGTTGTGAATGAGAGGCGATCACGCTGGCCTGGGGTGAGCAGGCACAGCCAGGACAGGGAGCTGGAGGGTACACTGGGTGCTCAGTGCACCTCAAGACCCAAGGAGGCCTGAGAGGTTGGAGCAAAGGGTCTGCACGTGGCACAGATGACTCAAGGCATTAAGTATATTCATAGTTGCACTAGGAAGTCCACCTCACTGCCACATGGAGGGTTCTTAGAGACAATCACAGCAGAAGCAGGGAGGCCAGGCAAAGAGCTGAGATGGTGACACAGTAAGGAGCAGAAAGGCCATGGGAACAGTAGCAACCGTGACCTGGAAAAGGTAATCAGGGAAGAGTTGACTGTGACTCTCCTCTGACTGTGCCTCGGTGTCATGGGATACCAGAAGAACCCGACATGTCACAAGGCACTGACAAAGGTTGACCCAGGTTTTACTTCCAATCCTCTGCCTCTAGCCATAGGACCTCGGGGAAGGTACCTGATCTTTCTGTACAATGGAGGCAAAAATACCACTAAAGGAGTCACAGGATGATTAAAGGATGTGAGGACTAGAAATGTCCAGAAGGTAGGTGGTTCACTGTACATGGTTCAGATCCCTTTCCGCCTCTCCTAGCCACAAGTCACCTCATCTCTCTGTGCATTAAATACCCAGGAGCCTTTGTTAATACTCCTCCTACCTCTACTCTAGTGATGGCCTCCAGAATGCAAGCTCCCAGAGGACAGGACCCACAGCCGCATCACTCATCGCCAGGGTGCCAGAACCCAGCACAGCGTCTGGCCCTAGGAGATGTCCACTTAACTTCACCCAAGCAGCAAAGCACCTTTTGCACACTATTCATGCAAATATAACCAGAAACAAGAAAAAGTATGGTTGTTTTAGAGGAAGAGGCAAAAACACAGGAAAGATTTTAGAGATCATGCAACTTAAAAATACAAAGGGTAGCATGTTAGAAAGTGACAGCTGGCATAAGGGAAGGTGACACTGAGACCAAGTATTCCAGAGGAACTAACACAAAAGCTCTGAAGCAGGGGCCAGCGCAAGATGAGCAAGAAGCCAAAGGTGCCTGTGTGGCAGGAACACAGGCAATGACAGGAAGAGACCCCAAGATGGGACCAAAGGGATAGACAGGAGCCATGTCCCACAAGGATTTTACTCTAGGTGGGATGGGAAGTCACTGGAAGGTCTCAAGCAAGGGCGACTCAACCTGACTTACTTCCAAGGGATCGCTGTGGCTACTGTGTGGACAGTGGACCGGGAGCTAGGCAAACAGGGAAGAAGAGAGCCCGAGGGCTGGGAAGGTACTGCAGTGTCGGGTGAGGGGAGGGCGGGGCTCGGACAAAAGCACACTGTGGAGACTTAACACAGGACACCTAGGCACGCCTCCTCACCTCCACCCTTTCCCGCCGCTGCAAGGGGCCCTCCCCCCCTTCCCATGCTTCACCCAGCCCTCATCACAAGCGAGCCGGTCTCAAGGACGCAGCCAGGCTTGGTTCCCGTCAGCCTCCAGCTCCAGCAGCACAGGGCCGGACATGTCCAGGCTGAAGCTCTGAGGGCTGAAGTCAATGGACTAGTGAAAGAGGGAAGGGGTGGCATCTCTGCTTTTCAACCTCAGGTCTGAAAGGACGGGGCTGTCAATAACACAAAGAGAAATGGGCAGAAGGAGAAAGCTGGTGCAGTTAGCAAATGGTTTAATGGGATGAGGGGAAATGACGGCAGCTGTGAGGAAGAAGTTGTTAGGAGGAAGCAGGGTGAAGCGTGGCAGCCGCTTACTATATCAGTAGAAGTGTCCCAACTCAGACCCAGCCCTGGAGTCAGCCACCCTGAAGGTGCAGCCCGCCCAGACAGGGGCAGTTTTGTAGGGGCATGAAAAATGCTGGGCATGTAACCTGGAAGGAAAAGCACTTCCAGACAAACAGGAAAATCATGGTGGGGAAGGAAGGCTGGTAAAGGCACTCTGGCTGGAAGAAAATGTAACACAGGCCAGATGTGAGTCAGTCGCCGCCCCGTCCTGAGGGACTGGGCTCCGAAACACCCACAGACAGCAGGAGAGTCAGGCCAGGGCCGGGGCGGATACGGGTGCTCTGAGAGGGCGGTCAAGGAACCCCAGCGGCCCATCACACACTAACTACCCTAGCTATTCCTGGCCGGGCAACTCCGTCCGGTAGGACGTGAGATGACAGACAGGGCAGGCCGGGGACTCTGGGCTAAAGCAGCTCACCTCCACCCCTGCTGCTCCCTACGGGCTCCCTAGCCACCTCCCTTCCCCAGACTGTGAGTCAGGGGCAGCATTCTTATCCGTTTCCAGGCTTCGGCCCTCTGTCTACTCTCCTCACTGGCCCTAGATGGTCCTTCGCAAGCCTCCATTGCCCTTGAGACGGAATTCAAGTTGCTGAGCTGGCCGCCCAAGTTCACCTTAGCTGGCCTCACCTGCATGTCTGCTTCCCAGTGCCCATTCAACATTCCTGCGATATCAGGCTCACCCTGGTCTCAGACAGAGGGTGCCTGCTCCCTGGGACACCCTCATCCCCTATACCTCAGCACAAGAGGACTTTCTCAAGGACTCAACACCAGGCCTCCTTTAACCACGCCTCCCAGAGCAGTCCCGGCTTTGGCCGGTCCTGCGAGTGAGTGGGTGGCCCTGCCTTGACACATGCTCACTGAGCACCACCCCCAGGCTCCTGGCTCTTTACCCAACAGCACCAGCTCAGGCCCGGTGGTGTCCCCTCAATTCCCCACAGCCCAACTCAGGTGCTTCCCCTGTTGCCCTGTGCTGGCCGTAGCAACACAGTCCCCACCACCAAGAAGAGATGGTCAGGAAAGCAGACTGACCTCAGACGCCCCAAGGGGGACTGGGAGGAAAGAGCTCACTCTCGTCCAGGGCCGGGCCTTCAAGGACTGAGTGGAGGAGGAGCAGAAAGGACATGACATCAGAGAGAACCAAAGGAGGGAAAGCGAGGGCAGTATCCCGCAAAGCTGGGCTGGAGTGAAGTGCCGGACACAGCCCTGTGTCCCTCCTGGGGATGGTGGACACCCAGGGAGGTCTTGGAGCAGGGTAGTGACATGGTTGCCACCTGGATCCAAACGGTTAAACCAGCCCTTTCAATGGGCTCAGCCCCAGCACCCCACAGATAAGGAAGTGTTTCTTGATTGTGGTGGTCTTGGCCCCTGTCATGCTGCTTGCTGGCTGCCACGTGGAGTGGGGGATCACGGTGAAAGGGGGAGCAAGATCCACACTTGAGGGCTCTGTCTTCAGCAAGGGATCAAGGAAGGGGACATGGAGGCCTCTGACTCTTGCTGAACATTTCCGCACAGGTTGGCCATGTGCCCCATGAGCCTGGGCTACAGGGCATGTGGGTGCCAGGTCCTCTGGAGCCACGTAGCCAGGTGGCCTCAGGAGGGCTGCTTTTCAGGAGTCATCAGTCGCTCCACCTCCCGCATGAACCGCAGACACAGCTCTTCCTGCCAGGGCAGGGCCACACACTGAACGGCCACAGGCAGCCCCACACTGTTCTTCAGGGCCTGCAGGAGACGTGAACATGAGACAGGGGCACGGGGCGGAAGCCCACCCAGGTCCAGGGAGGGAGCGCCTCATTGGAGGCCAGCGGCAAACGGGGCCAGGTGCAGTACTGATTTAAGAAGGGCTGGTAAGGACCCGCAGTGCAGAAGACACCAGCTGGGGGATGGGCAGGCCTTACCTTCTGTAGCTCTTTGTCCCAGATGTCTCCAAAGTAGCCCTGATAATGTTCCATCTGGGCCTCGTCCTCTGTGGTCACCGTGGTGACTGGCACCACTCCCGCAGGGAAATCCAGGCAGTTGTAAAGGACAGTGTAGCTGATGGCCCCTAAAACACACCACAAAGCCTACACCAGGCCTTGGGGCCCACAGTGCTGAGTGTCCATGCTGGGCCTCAATCATTCACCCTGTGAAATGGCACCCTGCTGCCCCAGCAGGGGTCTTTATTACTCAAAAGATTTTCTTTGAGTAACAAACCGCAGAAATCTATCAAAATGCCTAGTATCCACCCTGGGCCTTGGTTCACATACTCTCTGGAATGCTGTTCCTGTTTTCTTGACTCTTTCAAATCCTACTTAGGTTCAAATACCACCTCCCCAAACTACTCTGTAACTTGAGATCTCCAACTTAGGTACACACAGGAAGGGGATCTCACTGGCTCCCAGGGCACTCCACGTGACCCCCTCTCTGCAGCCAGCCAGGTGGTGAGTCCCCAAGGGCAGGGGACTCACCCCAGGTCCCTCCTCCTCTGCTTCCCAGTGGCTCCATGCGCACACAGGTGACCTCATAGCCAGCAAGGTCAGGTGGAGGTGTGAGGGGAGCGGGTCCAAAAGCTGGCCTCACCTGAGGCCCTACTTGCCGCTTTCAGGTCCAGTGCGGGGCCCAGCATGGGGGTGAGCAGCACATCCAGGTTCAGTGCCCTCCACTCAGCGATCACAGACTTGCGGTACTCCTGAGGGCACACGGGCACAACACAGGAGACACTCAGACCCAGCCCGCCCAGGACTCTGCGTTGCAGGGACAGTGGCTGGGTCGGCTCTGGCCCAGAACCTGCTGCTGGGTCTACACTGAGCTGTGATGTGATGGAGGGTCTCAGGGCAGGCTGGAAGCACTGCTGCTCAGGGCCACTACTGCTCTGTCTCCCACCCAAAGCGTGGGTACCAATCTCCCTGACGAGGTGGAGCTATAGTCTGCATGACCACGGGCAGCCACACAAGGGCAAAGAAACACCCTGGACAGGAGCCCCCAAGGGTGACACTGGGGAAATGAGCATCAGAGAACAGGCTCCAGTCTGCAGCCCAGGAAAGGGCAAGGGGAATGACAGGCCACGCCAGCAGAAGACCCTGTTGGCAGATGCCCTGGGCAGCTCCCCACCACCACCACCACCTATTCAAACACAGGGGCTCAGGCCCACCTCGATCTTGTGCTGCAGTTCCCAGAGTTTTCTAGCTGACCTGGGAAGAGGGAGAGATGTCACCAGCCAACACAGCCATCACCGTGGAGGTTAGAAATACTAGATACCCTACTCTCAAACTCCCCCACACCCCCCAACTCTAGGCATCTCTGAAGGACAGAAGTTCAAAGCCAGGTGACAAGTTCGAAGACCAGATGCAGCCAACCAGGCTTCAGAGGAGTCTCTGCTGGGTGACTAGGCAGCAGAGCCTGCACTAAACCAGGCCTGATTCCTTACCACCCTCAGGACAAGGAGAGGCAGCAGCTGTCAAAGGTTCTCAGTATCTAGATGTGAAAGAGGGGGTGAGTGCACAGCATGTCTGGGTGGAAATGAGGCGCTTTATGCCCTTTCTTTCCAGCCTGCCCCACTAAAGGCACGAAAGCCTGGTGCAGCTCAGTCCAGGTCAGAACTCTAACAGTGTTTTATCAGTCACTAGTGCCCAGCAGCTCCAGGGCCGCTGAGCTGGGAAAACTTCCTAGTGTCTCCTCCGATGTCTGGCCAGGCTGACCTTCTCCTCTCCACTTCTCACCTCCTATGTGTTGCTCTGCTCGACAGCCAGACCTGGACCCCACTAAGACAGCTTCAAGGTCCCACTTGAGGGCCCCCAACCTGGGCCATTCTATGGCAGAAACTCTTCTCCAAGGGGCTTCTCCTGTCTAAACCACCTGGACTTCAAGCAGTAGGGCACAGACAGGATGGGCACTTGGGCCCAGGAAGCATCCTCACCGTGGCCTCAGGTTCCTGAGGAAGGCTGCAATCCGTGGGAACTGCACCAGAATGGACACAAGGTCAGTGGCTCAAGGCGGCACCCACACCACCCCTTTGGGGAAGCAGGTTGCTGAAGATACAGGAGGTGGGAGGAGCACAGGGGGAGGAGGGATGCAGTCAGGAGGACCTAGGCTTGTCCAAATGCAGAGGTCAAAAGGACGCAGGGAAGAGGCAGAGGCCACAGAGTATCACAGGATAGGGGGTCCCAGAGGCTCCCCTAACCCCTACCACCTTGTGTTCTTACCAGAGGCTTTATCAGGAAGGCTATCAGTCCTTTAAACCACTTGGGCATCTTCAGAGTTAAGATCAGATCACCCACACAGGGGTCCACAATCTCATCTTTGCTGCGAAACAAAAGGTTCCATCTAGGAGCTCCCGTCCCGGTCCCCTCCTGGCTCACTCCCCTCCAGCTGCAAGCCCTGTTCTCCATCAGTGGCCTCGGCTACCTCTTTCCTCACCAGATTCCAGTAAGTGCTGGCCTCCAACCCTTCATTTTTCTCCTTCCAACACATGCTGTGTTTCTGCTGATTCTTCAGGACCCCTGGGCTCCACTCCACACCCACGGGAGTCCCCAAAGTAGGACTCAGGGTCCCATCTCCAGCAATTCTAGCTCAGAGCTACAGGGACGGAGGGTGACATCTCCCTCCCTGACAGGGGCCTGGGCTTATCAAGACTGATGCCAGCCTGCAACTCACACGGGGCATTCCAGGGCTCAAGATCTCAGAAAGAGGTCTCAGTGGCTGATCCTGGGGCTCGACCCCAGGGCCAGAACAAGAGGTAGCACCTGCTGACGCCTGGACCATGCCCAGCTGCTGGGAGAGGGAGGAGCAAGCTGAACCCTTGACTGAGCAATACTGTAGGTCCATGTGTCCCCATGATGAGGTCTACAGCCAAGGGGACCAGTCCAGTCCCATCCTCTGCCCTTGTAATGACTGAAAATGGCCAAGGAGAATCATCTTCCCTAAACATCAGCTTGGCTGCATCCCTTAAAGTGAGTCTTGCCCAGCTCACATTTTACAGAAATAAAAACTGAGATGCTACTAAACTGAGGCCCAATCCCGGAGCTGTAGCCTGACGTCCATACCTCAGTCCACCTGCCCTGATGCTGCCCTTACTTCTGATCTTTCCCGGGCAGCAGGGAGCTCCTGGCCACCTCCCACCCCATAACAAACTCAGCTTAGAACAGGGCAGATACACAGTCAGCCTCCCGCAGGCTGGTACCTCTCCAGTCTCCCTGGCAAAATGGCCCAGACTCGACCTGCACAGTTGGAGGAACAGCAAGACTCCTGGCCAGAAAGCTAAAGCCCTCTTGCAACGTGGCTGAGCCTGTTCTGGGGGTCACAAGGACCAGCTGCTCTCCCTGGGTCTGTTCGTTCCCACCACCGTAGAGCCCAAACCTCAAAGCACTCACAAGTTCTGCAGGAAGCTGTGGCCACCATCACTGAAAAGCCCCCCTGCAGACAGGGTCTCCAGAGCATAAGGAATGTTGCTTGGCAAGAAGGAAACAAGCTGCAGGGATATGGGGTAGAAAGTCGTAGCCTCAACATGCCTTGTTCCCGGCACCCACATGCCACCCCGCAGCCTGAAGGGGAGCTGGGCCACTCTGCCCAGGTGGTTCTCCTCACAAGGCCCACAGAGGCAGCCTTTCCGACCATGAAAACACTCTGTAAAAATGGCCCTTGTCAGAAGTCTGGAGCCACACATAAGGTTGTCCCAGATGAGCAGGCTAAACCACTGGCCCACTATCTCAGGTCCCTAGGAACCTCTGGACTACGAGTCACTGCTGTCCATGGCTGGTGAGGTCCCCCGAAAATGCAGCACTCAGCACATGCTGAGTTCTCCATTCCACAAACCCATTCTCCTGGTTAGCCCTCTGCATACTGTTCCCACAGGGCTGTAGATCTCATCACCAACAACAAAATGAGTCAGAGAGCCTGGGAAGCAACGGCCATAGGTACTAGGAAGGCCTCCCTCGAGGGGAAGGGATGCCGGGACTCTGGGATCCCGCAGCCATACCGTGTGGCCAGCAGCTTCTAGGCTTTGCTTGGTCTCCAGCAGGGCCCGCTTCATGGCTGGGCTGGGCTTGGTATAATTGTCAGTTTCATAGTATCCTACACGCAGGGGCTGCGAGCTTCTGTAGACCTGGGGACAAACACAGGAGGCAGAGTCAGGGCAAGGAAAGGAAATTCTGGAGAGGAAGGCAGAGGCAGTGGCCTGATAGAAGCTATTCAGCCGCACCTTGGTTCTTTCTGGCACCACTCACCCTGGAAAGACTCTGCCATGCCAGCCCCTTCCACATGGGATCTTGTCACAAAATGCCTTTTTTTTTTTTTTGAGACAGGGTCTCACTTTTGTAGTTCAGGCTGGCTCTGAGCTTACTATGTAGCCTAGGCAAGCCACGAACTCAGCAATCCTCCTGTCTCTGCCTCCCGAGTGCTGGGATGACAGGCGTGAGCCACCACGCCCAGCACTGTGGTATGTGGTATTGATGGCTGGTGGGCGTGAGTCTCCACACCCAGCATTGTATGTGGTTACCAGGGATCGAACTCAGGACCTTGTGCTTGCGAGGCAGGCACCAGAACCACTGAGCTAATCCTCCAGCCCCGACACAAAATGCCTTTTAACACCTCAGAGGCGCAGAGCACTGGTCGCATGAGGAAACCAAGGCCTAAGGTCTAGAGAGTGGGACGAGGCTTGCCCAAGCTCCCCAGTGGACACTGGCAAGAGCAGACCTGCACCAAGGCATCCTGACTTCGGGGCTGAGCCTGTCCATCACCTCCCCTGGTTCCAGACCTCCAGGCAGGGCCTCCTCTTCTCCCTCTCAAGAAGAGTTCAAGGCCAGGGATTTAGCTCAGTGGTTCTGGTGCCTGTCTGGCAAGCGCAAGGTCCCAAATTCAATCCCTGGTACCACATATCACAACGCCAGATGTGGTGGCTCATGCCTGTAATCCTAGCACTCAGGAGGCAGAGGCAGGAGGATTGCTGTGAGTTCAAGGATGGCCTGGGCTACATAGTGAGCTCAGAGCCAGCTTGAACTACAAAGCGAGACCCTGTCTCAAAAATAAAAAAGAAGAGTTCAGGCTGCAATAGTCTGAACCTGTCTGCTGGAGAGTGGAGCCTCCCCAGCCCAGATCTACCCACCTGCACCATCCCCAGGAAACACCACAGCCCAGTCTTTCCCACAGGCCCCTCAGTCTGGCTGGGGTGAGGACAAGAGGTCCACACAGGAGAAAGGAGCATCAGATTGCTGAAAAACTGAGCTCACATCAGCTCAAGTCCAACTGACGTGAATTCAGTCCACTGATTATTCCCAAACCTCTGTAGTAAGTCCAAATGTCCATGTGTATGACTGAACAGTCTTTATCGACTCTTCAACAGAAAGCATCAAATGGCATTTATACCCCAAGACTCTGACCCAGTCACCTCAAGATCCTCAGCTGGAGTGCCCCAGTCCTTAACCACCAGATCACGACCTTAGCCGGCCTCACTCAGCTCCCATATTGAAGGGCGCAGTCCACATCATCCCTGCCCTCCAAGCCTCTGTGGAAGCTCTGGGCAGGTAGGGCCACCTCAAAAAATGAGGAGTGAATTCAGTCTGATCAATGGCTGACCTGGGGATGTTCTGGGTAGCCAGCACAGCTCCCTGGGGGTCAGTACGTGGGAAACATCTCATGTGTAGGGATACAGACAGGAGTATCATATCCCAGACTGTTATTTCCTGTCAATCAAATACAGTCCAGGTGCAAGAGTTCCCTCTCTGGCTGGAAACCCTGAGGATTCCCAAATGTGTCCTTGGGTGCCACCTAATGACCATTTTAAAAACAGCTCCTGATCTTGGCCTCAGAGCCTGGCTGGAGCCACTTTTTTTGTTTTGTTTTGCTTTGTTTTGTTCTTTTGAGATAGGGTCTCGCTTTGTAGTTCAGGCTAGCCCTGAACTCACTATGTAGCCCAAGTAAGCCTCGAACTCAGCAATCCTCCTGTCTCTGCCTCCTGAGTGCTGGGATTACAGGCGTGAGCCACCACGCCCAGCAACTGGAGCCACTTTTTTTGGGAAAAGAGGTTCCAAGGCTTGCGCACAACTGGGTTCAAGAGTTTACCACCATGCCCACCCCAGTCCCACTCACCTCCTCCCTGAAGGGCAGAGGTGGCACAGTGGGGTCCAGGCGAAACATGTCCTCACACAGAAGAGCTCGGAGACACAGTGCCAGGCTCTCCACATCCCGAGCAATGGGGCCGACAGAAAGCTGCACTGTAGGGGAGGGAGGACAGGGAAAAGGGGTCACCTGACCCCAGTGGGCTCCAAGGCTGGGCCACGCCCAGGAGTGTGAACACATGGAGGTCAGAAGTCAGACCTTGAGTGATCCTGTGGACACACACTGTCCCCCAGAGAAGCAAGGGCAAAGGCAGATCAGGCTGGCCCACCCTCATCCAGGGCCCTGAGACAGACCTCACCTGCCACCTGTCCGTGGACACAGCCCTTCAGGCCATTCTTGCTGGATAAGAAACACAAGCTGTTGCAAACAGGAAACAGCTCCCCTCTGCCCGCCCCGAAACCCTGGAACAGCTCTGAACTCCTCCCCCCTGGAAACTGGGAGCCCTGCGTGGATCCTGGTGGGAACAGCACTGCCCAGGGAAACCCTGGTGAGCAAGTCCCCGCTGGGGCCCAGAGGCCGGGAGCTGGGCTAGGATCACCAAGGGGCCCTGAAGCTCCTGCGACCCTCCATACCTGAGGCGGTCCCCAGTAGGCTTGAGGCCGCAGACCCCACAGAAGGCAGAAGGGAAGCGGATGCTGCCTCCAATGTCAGTGCCCAAGCCCAGGGGGGAGCCTCCAGACCCAATCAGGGCCCCTTCGCCCCCTGAGGAGCCACCGGGGCTCTTAGAGGACTTCCACGGGTTCACGGTCTGCCCGAAGAGGGGGTTACTGCAGTCATAGCTGGAGGGAGCAGGAGCAGCTCAGCCCAGGCTGTGCTGGCATCTACATCCCACACACCCCAGCCCACACCTTGCCAAGGCCCAACCTGAACATGGACTGGGGGACGTTGGTGTGCACGAAGGGCACGGCGCCCTGCAACTTCAGCACCTGCACCACCACGCTGTCGCCCTCAGCGGGCACCCCCTCATTCAGGCTCAAGCCCAGCGTTGAGTTCTGACCCTAAGAAGAGGGTGAGCAATGGGAAAACTCGGCAGAAGAGTCAGGAGAGGTCCATTCCCACCATGTCATACCAGCCAAGGCCAGGCACACCCAAATTCCTTCTCAGGCCTCCCAGACACCCACTTCCTCTGCGGGACCTAAGTCACCCAGGATACAGAGCCGGCTGCGGGGAAGGAGGGGAGAGAAGCCTGACACCAGGGAAGCATGTACCTTGTAGCTGAAGCACTCCTTGAGGCTCACGGGAACACCGTAGAGCAGCCCGCGCCGTGGGGCCTGGGACAGCTGGGTCTCACAGTCAGCCAGGTAGGAGGTTACACAGTTGGTCCTTCTGTTCACTTCCCAGGCCTGGTAAGCGGCAGATGGGCACAAGACAGAGTGAAGCTGGACTTTTTTTTCTTTTCTACTGCACAGTAAGTCCCCGACTCATGAACATGTAGGTTGCACACTTTCACACCTACGAATGGACCTCACGTCCTAAACATTCATAGATAGCCAGACACGGTGGTGCACACCTGTCATCCCTGAATTTGGGAGGCACAAGCAGGAGGACTGCCCACAAGTTTGAGGCCAGCCTGGGCTACATAGTAAGCTCAGGGCCAGCCTGAGCTACGAAGTGAGACCCTGTCTCAAAAATAAAAATAAAAATAAAAATAATTCATAGATGCGAACATGTCTCCCGGACAGTGTCACAGTTGTGCCACTGTGTGCTGACTGTACAGTGTGACAGTGGGCAGTAGGACAGTGCTCAGTGAGAGGCCAGGATGTCCGGAAGCAACAAGCATAGCAGTGGTGATGTGGGGGAAGAACAAAGCAAGAGAGAATATTTATATATATATATATATATATATGTATATATATATATATGTATATGTATATGTATATGTGTGTGTGTGTGTGTGTGTGTGTGTGAAAACTATCTGACTCACTTTTGTCAGACTTACAAACAAATCCAACTTACCTTGTAAGTCAGGGACTTACTGTAGTAAAATGTATAGAGGTAGTTGGTTTGTTTTTTTTTTTAAGTTTTTTGAGATAAGATCTCCCTTTGTAGTTCAGGCTGGCCCTGAACTCACTATGTAGCCCAGGCAAGCCTCAAACTCACAGCAATCCTCCTGCCTCTGCCTCCCAAGTACAAGGATTACAGGTGTGAGCCACCACCCCTGGCTAAAATTAGCATTTTTACACTCAGGAAAAGAGTAACCAGAAACACAGCCCAGAGCCAGCACCCCACCCCCACCTCACAAGAAACATTTGGTCCCGGACTCACCCTGGCTATTTGGCCTTCAACCTCAAAACAAAAAGAGACAGAGACAGAGAGAAATGGAGAGACAGAGAGACAGACCTGATAGCCAGGGCACAACGAGTGTAGTCAAAGGAGCAAGACACTATCTTTGGGCTAGGCATGGTGGCTCACAACTGTAATCCAAGCACTGGAAGGCTGAGGCAGGAGGATATCTTTGAGTTTGAGGTCAGCCTGGGCTACATAGTGAGTTCAAGGCCAGCCTGAACTACAAAGCGGGACCCTGACTCAAAAAAGAAAGAAAGAATGCCGGACATGGTGGCTCACGCCTGTAATCCCAGCACTCGGGAGACAGAGACAGGAGGATTGCTGAGTTCGCGGCGGCTTGCCTGGGCACCATAGTGAGCTCAGGGTCAGCCTGAACTACAATGCGAGACCCTGTCTCAAAAAAGCAAAAAAAAAAAAGAAAGACACTACCCTTAGACTTCCCCCAAAAGGGGATGAGGTAGGAGGAAGATGACATTGGCCACTCCCCCACTCTGCTAAATCACTTCTCTGCCCATTGAGGCAATTAGGAACTCTACAGAGACTAGACCCATACCTAGCCTCCTAGAATCCAGTACTCTTTCTGCTGCCCATGCCTGACCACACCTGGCCAGCCAAACCAGTTTTCCCAGAAACTCTTGTGTCTGATGATCAAGTCATACTGCCATAAAGGGCCAAGGTCTTGACAGAAAGGAATGGCATTGATCCTGGTATCTGTTTATCCTTCCAATCACAGCCCCAGGGCCCAGGAGGAAACTCAGAAGAGCCAGCTCCAGGGCCAGAGGGTTAGCTCAATGGTTCTGGTGCCTGCCTTGCAAGCGCAAGGTCCTGAGTTCGATCCCCGGTAACCACATATAATGCTGGGTGTGGAGACATGCCCACCAATAATCAACACCACATACCACAATGCCGGACGTGGTGGCTCACGCCTGTAATCCCAGCACTCGGGAGGCAGAGACAGGAGGATTGCTGAGTTTGCGGTGGCTTGCCTGGGCACCATAGTGAGCTGAGGGCCAGCCTGAACTACAAAGTGAGACCCTGTCTCAAAAAAAAAAAAAAGAGCCAGCTCCAGCTCCCTGGGGCACCGTGACCCTGGGATGGGATCGGCAGGCACAATCAGGATTGTGTAACATCTGTCCCTAGACCACCCAAAGCAGGAAGAGAGGATCCCATGTATAACCCGAATGCACTTTCTGGTTACCAGGAAGAGCAAGAGCCTTTCCAGGACCTTGATAAGGAAGAAGCAATACCATTTGCTCAGACTCTGTGTCCTTGATCAGTGACAGCTGCCTGGTGCTCACGCACACCCTCTCTTGGTGCAGTCCCTGATGTACACACACGTCACCCTGACACTTACCTGCTTAGTGACTACACCCAGAATCACCCACAAGTCACATTTAACACAATTCATCTCCCTTTTCTTTCTTGTCCCACATATTTCTCGAGCATCTCCTGAGTGAAAGACAATGTGTTCAGCACTAAAGTCAAAGACAAGTAAGAGTGACTACATGCTTGGTAATCTCAACACTCTGGGCAGATGAGGTAGGAGGATCACAAGTTCAAGGCTAACCTGGGCTGTTTAGCAACTTAGTCTATGTCTCAAAAAAAAGGAGAGAAGGAATGGGCTGGAGATTTAGCTCAGTGGTTCTGGTGCCTGCCTAGCAAGTGCAAGGTCCCTGGTTAGATCTCTGGTAACCACATACAACAGTACTGGCTGTGGTGACTCAGGCCCACTGGCAATCAGTACCACATACCACAAATGCTGGGCATGGTGGCTCATGCCTATAATCTCAGCACTCGGAAGGCAGAGGCAGGAGGATTGCCGAGTTTAAGACTTGCTTGGACTACATAGTGAGCTCAGGGTCAGCCTGAATTACAAAGCAAGACCCTGCCTCAAAAAAAAAAAAAAAACAGAGAGAAGGAAGAAAAGAAAAAGGAAAGGAAAAATGAAGGAAGGGAGAGGGGAGAGAGGGGAGAGAAGGAAGGAAGGAAGGAAGGAAGGAAGGAAGGAAGGAAGGAGGGAGGGAAGGAAGGAA
>PVIC010031292.1:0-21416 GCA_004025085.1 Thryonomys swinderianus | reverse complement strand
CTAAGATACTTTTTGACAAGGGACGGATATTCAGCTAAGGACCTAATTTGCCATTTGGATTACACTGTAAAATAAAAGGGCGTTTGCTGTTAAACTGCTCACAAGGAATAGAATACTTAGTTTGTAAAATATACATACAACTAAATGCAGTGGATTCTTAACCATTTTTTTGTTTTTTTTTTTACAGTCTCTGTAGAGACTGTCAAAAATTGCCAGTGCTGACTATATTTCAAGTCGTCATGGTGAGGTATTGGGAAAAGTTTTCAACTAGCAATAATCGTGCCTTGGATAAACCTCATTGGCTACGATACTGCCACTGCGCAAAGCTTGATTCTTAACCATTTTGAGGGCGACCTCCTTGGAATAGGTTGGTTTTTTTTGGTAGTAAAGCCCAAACCAGTGCCTTTGGACTGAGCTACATCCCCAGCTCTTCTTTTGTTTATTTTAGGTTTGTTTGTTTTGCTGGGTGGCGGGTGATTGGATGTTGTCTTTCTAAGTTACTGAATTGCCCAAGGTGGGCCCCAAATTATGATCATACTGCCTCAGCCTCCCAGAGTCCTGGGATTACAGACATACACACCTATGTGCCCATGTTCAGCATCCCCTTTTAACATTTCTGTAGTTTGCTAGAAATAACACTAATTATCATCCTTTCTTTGAATCAGAGAAAAAAACTTCCCTTTTCTATAAGTAGAAGTTATCTAATCTTTCAGTTAAGGAATTTATCCCGCACTATGTCTCCTGGATTTATTGTTACTTGAATACCTTCAGTCTAAGGCAGCTCACTGGGCTAGGGATGTAGCTCAGTGGTTAGACCACTTGCCTGGGATGTGTGGGGCTCTTAAGTTTGATCCTGAGAACCACAAAAAGGGGAGAGGAGATTGCCTACTGTGCAAAGTAATCTACCCCTTTGTAAGACAGCGATAAACAATTGAGAGGAAAAAATAGGTAGTATCTAACAGCACTAAATGCTTGCAAAATGCCAGGAACTGGATCAAGTGCTTTCCATGTACAGTATTATCTCATTTGATTCACAAAACCTGATGACATAGTCACTGGCATTTTAAGGCATCATAGGCAGATTAAGCTACGTGTATTCACCCAGAAGGCTCAGTTTTGAATAGAGGCAGTACTGCACCCAAGCCCAGACTTCTCACCACTACTCTAGTTATATATCATGTACTTTTAAATTTTTCTCTTGGATTAAAGCAAAATATACCTTCCTGAATATTTTTAAATTTAAAAAATTTAAGACATGGCTGTTAGACTCTGATGATCCATAATATAGAAAAGCCAGTGTCTGAACTCACAGTTTGGAAAGCCCAGAAGAGCAAGATTTGGGAATGATGCTAAAAGAGCCTTGCAGGCTGTTTTGGAATTAACTAAACAAGGAGAGATGGTGTGGCAGCCCCTTCAGCCCCAAGCCCTTCAATTGACCACCCCAGCAAGCCTTACACAGTAGGGAGCAGAAAGGCTAAGATGAGCAACAGCCCCAGTGGCCAGCATGCCCATACCACCCATCTGCTAGCATAACCCTCATGGTTCCTGGCTTAGGGATTCCTTGATTCCCTGCACCAGTCCCCAGTGTCATCCTCTGAACCTCTTGTCTGACAGCCCATTGGGTCCACTTCTTTGGTATGTTGAGTTCAGTCCTCCCTTTTTAACAACTGCCATTCACCAGAGGTGAATTTCCAATGCACAGAGGCGCCAGGAGAGGAACACCTAGCAAGGCTTAGCTCCCAAGAGACTACAACTCGGCCACCCTCAGAGAGGAGGAGCAGACAGACATGATTGGTGAAGGAGTGTGGTATGAACAGCATGTAGTTGTGTGTAGTAGATTGTAGCGATACTAGGAGAGTCTCAATGAAGTCAAAAGTTAGTTTTTTAACTTTTTCTTTGGCATTATTGAAGTACAGTTAACAAAAACAATATATTAACAGTGTACAATGAGGTGTTTTGATATATGTATAATACATTGTGAAATTAAGACCACGACTCAGCTGGTAAAGTTTATTTATTTATTTATTTATTTATTTATAGTAGCAGAGATCAAACTCAGGACCATGCACTTGCAAGTCAGAACAATACCACTAAGCTAAATCACTGGTCCTTATTTTTAAAATTCAAGTATCTGTAAGTGTTAAAAGATTATACTTTTTTTCTTTTAAAAATTTAGGAACTAGCTTGTGAAGAGCGTTGGAATCATTTGTGTTGTCACATGCTTCAGCAGCAAAGCATTCCAGGAAGTTAACTGGCCTAGTCTAGCACAGCTCTGAAGAAGGCTACCTGAGTTTACTCTTGTCTCTGTTGTCTTCCTTTCTTTCTTTTTTTCCCCTGGTACCAGGGACTGAACTCAGGACCTTGTGCTTGCTAGGTAGGCACGGCACCATTGAGCTACATCTTGGCCCCTCTGTCTTCCATCTGAAAGACTTTAGGAGATTATTTCAAAGTAGTGCTGTTTTGAGGATTCAAAACGAAAATACATGTAAAACCATATGGCACCACAACTCACAAAGTATTTATTATTTTGACTTTAAGAATGTTTTATATATTATTTTATGTTTAAGAATATTAACCATGCACTAGTGGAAGGATAGGTATTACCCCTTACCAATATTCAAGAATTTGTATTTCTCATATCAGCTGAGACCTCCAGAGGGGTAAAAGCGATAGTCTTGAAAATGTGGATGGAAATGTAATTTATAGCATTACATTAAGGGCCCTGAAATTAAGGCTAGAAGTCCTGAAGACAGAAAGAAAGGCAAGATAATTGGAAAATAGAATGGGCAGCCTTCTGATTTAGACCATGGCAAGGATAGTATTAGCATTTGCCATAGAGGGGGAGGGTAATTGATGTTATCTGGGGAAGTGTTTTAGCAACGAAACAAAGTGTGGTTTTTGTTTGTTGTGTTTTTGTTGGTACTGAACCCAGGGCCTTTGTCCAGACCTGCATTCTCAAAGCTTTTTTATTTAAGATAAGGTCTTGCCTGGGCACTACATTGCTAAGGCTGGGCTTGAACTTGCAGTCCTTCTGCCTCAGCCTCTCACAGTGCTGGGATTATAGTTGTACAATATTGCCCAGAAATGAGTGTGTTTTTTACCTCTAGTTTGTAATGCTCAACTGGAAATGTAAGATTAGTGATAAATATGTGGACCAGAAATTTAGAAAAGAGCTCAGGGATAATTTTAGATTTGGGAGTGATCATTCAGAAAAATATATTGAGTATCATGTTCCCAACACTGTAAGATTTTAGTAAATGCAACTGGGCCTGGGACCTGCACTCAAGTTGAGAAAAGGAACAAATTCTATCTTTCCAGGGAGGTGGATACAGAGAAGCAGAGCCAGAAGGAGATTTTGCATGGTCCTCGAGCCTAATCTGGCCTTCTTTTAAACCAATGTGATTTTTTTAAAAACTTTAAACTGTTATTTTTCAAAACGGCTACTATACTTATTTACAGAGACTGAGTCTGTAGCGTAGTGGTGGAGCATTTGCTTAGTATGCAAAAGGTCCTGCATTCAGATCCTGCACCCACAAAACAGACAAAAACCTAATCTACAGGACTACAGAGCTATGCCTAAGAATGGGTGGAGCTGGGGTTCCTCAGGTGTCAGTTCTCAAGCCCCACTCTGTTATTCTGAGCATTTCGGCTGGGTTTTCAGATTTACATACTTCCTAATACAGTGTTTCTCAATGACCTTTGTATTAGCTTATTGGGAGGAACAGTTTCTCCTTGTGTGGGATGGTTTTCATGTATTATAATACACACACATACCATGTCAGTAGGGCTCCCAGACACACTAACATCAACAATCATTGTTGACATACGTGTTTCCAAACCTGTATGGGAAGTTTTGAAAGGATTGGAAAGTTGGTTCCTGCACTGAGAATGTTTGCCTCTCGTGTCCCCATGCAATTTCCTTAGTACTCCCCATCTGCCAACCGGAACCTTTCTCAGAGGTACCCTGCAGATAGACTCTTCCTGCCTAGGACCACATTCCCTGCACAGGGATTGACAAGCATTATTCTTTAACTCTTCCCTTCTACTCCTGTTTCCTCTCCTTTTTGTCCTTCCCAGGTGATCCACAGTATGTTATCTTGCTCTGCTAATGCAGTCTTACTATCTGCTGAACTGATACAAATGGCATCAATAAATAAAGAAGGAAAATTTAAGAAGATAATGGATCAAGAGTGTTGAATGCCGAAGACAAAGAAAGAAAAACCTATTAGTAGATTTGTCTTTATGGAGGTCAGTATTGACTTTATTATAAAGTTCATACATTTTCTGCTCTTGCGTCAGCTCTTAATTACATTTTCCCAATTCCCTTCAATTTTTATCACATAACACAGTTTCTTTACATCTCATGTGGACATCTTTATTTGGAGCCATTTGAATTGTTAATATTTCTCTAAACTGGAACTAAGAATTGAGGTCAGTGTTCCAAATTCAGTCTGGTCAATGTTGACTCTGTGGGAATTGTAAGTACCTATTATTATCCGACCACTATATTGTAGTCTAAAATTTGATTTGTAACCACAACCAATCCAGGCCCACTGTAGTGCCCAATTCCAGGGAATGCCATTCAGACTATCATCTATAATAATATAATTCTAACTCTAGCCAGGTCCCTGTGTCTTGACCAAGAAACAGCTCCAAACAACATATGTACTCACCTTAGAATCACATCAGCACAGGTAACCTTGAACACACACTGCCATAAAGTGTAAAGACAGGAAACGGCCTTTCACACATCCTCCAGTAAAGTTCTTGCCCTGCCCATAGTTTATCAGACCACATATCACCAGGTGTAACACCACAACCAATAAAACTGAGCACATAGTAACTTTACCCATAGTATTGCTTCTAGGGAGATCTTGACAAGACAAATGAATTCTCTAGACAAGAACCTGTGATCTTTTTGGGAAGCCAGGGATTGCAAAGGAATGCTCTTTGGCCTACACAGTAGGTAACTGATGGCATATTTGAGGCAACCAATCCTTGAAGCTGCAGGGTGTGAGAAAAATAGTGAAATATTGGAGGACTGTAAAGTGTAGACTGATGGCAGACTGGGCAAGAGACACACTGAGAGATAGCTGAAGTAAGCTTTTTGATAAAACTCGTGATTATTCTCAGTTATGATGCAGTATAGGATTTTTTTTTTTTTTTTGAGACAGGGTCTCACTTTGTAGTTCAGGCTGGCTCTGAGCTCACTATATAAGCCCAGGCAAGCCTCGAACTCAGCAATCCTCCTGCTTCTGCCTCCCGAGTGCTGGGATGACAGGCGTGAGCCACCATGGCTGGCACTGTGGTATGTGGCATTAATTGCTGGTGGGCATAAGTCTCCACACCCAGCATTGTATGTGCTTACCGGGGATCAAACTCAGGACCTTATGCTTGCGAGGCAGGTGCCGGAACCACTGAGCTAACCCTCCGGCCCCGCAGTATAGGATTTTTACTGACCTTTTCTTTAGAAGCTTTATCATATGCTGCTGTTAATTTCTTAAGAGACCCCCACCCCATGGAAAAGCCCATCTGGATCAAGACATTCTTGGTATTAGAACCAGAACTTCAGCTTGGGATCTAATCCTCTGGTTTCTTAAAGATCCTTTTGTGTTAAATTGGAACCCATCTGGTGGTAGAGCTTTCCCTGTAAGCATCTGATACTATCTGAAAAGCTGTAATATGTGTTGCTGAGATAACTGTTCTCTTAGTGAAAAGAACAAAAGGGAGAAAACACCAGAAAATTGCCCCACTGTTTTTTTTAATCTACAAATGAATATAAATGCTTTGTATTTGATTTACAAGTTCCTATATGAAATTTGTGAGCAGCAACCCCCCACCCCCACCTTAAGACAGGGTCTTACTATATAGTTCGGGCTGGCCCTGAGCTTATTTTTTAAGCCATTCTGCCTCAAACTTGCAGCAGTCTTCCTGCTTCAGCCTCCTGAGTATTGGGATTAGAAGCATGGGCCACTGCACCCTGCTGTGAATGGCTCTTTTTAATCACGTGTAGAACTGTGTATGGTGTTTCTCTTGATGTGTGGAAACTTGAACTTGTGATATCTAAAGTATAATATTTAGAGCTCCTCTGTCCTCTCACCTAAGGAGAATATTCTTCTTCTTTTTTTTTTTTTTTTTTTTGCTTTTTGAGACAGGGTCTCGCTTTGTAGTTCAGGCTGGCCCTGAGCTCACTATGGTGCCCAGGCAAGCCGCCGCAAACTCAGCAATCCTCCTGTCTCTGCCTCCCGAGTGCTGGGATGACAGGCGTGAGCCACCACGCCCAGCATCATATGTGGTTACTGGGGATTGAACTCAGGTCCTTGTGTTTGCAAGGCAGGCACTGGAACCACTGAGCTAACCCTCCAGCCGGAGAATATTCTTCTTTGATTGCGCATAAATTCTAAACATGTCTACAAATCTAAGAGTACTCTGTTTTCTGCTGCATGGTTTGAGTCTCTTAGTCTCTCTCTTCCCCCTTCTCTTCCTCTTCTGGCAACTCCACAGCTTACCAATAAAGATGCTTCTTAAATGCCAACAGTAAAGCTGGGCATGCGGGCACACGCCTGTAATCCCAGCACTTGGGAGGCTGAGGCAAGAGTACTGCTGGGAGTTGAGGTCCAGCATGGGCTACATAGTGAGTTTGAAGCCAGCCTGAACTATAGGACTAGACTCTGTTAAAAAAAAAAAAAATCCAACAATGCATTTTAGTCACCAAACAAATCTTGAAACTGCTGGGTCAGTATTTTCAGTATATGCCTGAATTATTTAAATTGGTATTTGAAGTGTCACCTAAAATAATTGAATAAAATGCTTGATTTGAGTGGGTGGGGGAAAAATGCCAACAGTTGGAGTATGGAATTCTCAAGGGACAGCTAATGTGGGAATAAATGCGAGTTCACATTTAGGCATGTTGAGTTTGAGATGAGAGGTCACGCAAGGGTTGTGACACAAAATCCAAGAGGATAAATCATGAGTTATTGAAAGAAAAATAATAGTTGGCGTCATGGTGTCTGAATGAAGCCTGAAGATGGAATGCAGTAGCAAGCAAATTTTTGCTCTTTAAACAAAGGCCAACTTTAAGCAGTATAGAAAGGCCTCATTTCTTAAATGTTCAAAGTGAAAATAGTAAAGTCATGAGTTAAGTCCCCCCACATGGCCAGAAAGGAAAAATAAATTACACAAAGTGAAAATAATGTCATTGCATACCATGACAGAAACATATGCTATTGGGTGATTTATTAAATGCAGATATTTATTCTTCTTTCAGTCCCTGTGAGTATTTTCCAGATCCCTTGGATATATGTATGACACGGAATTTAGGGAATAGATAGTGGACATCTGAGCAAATAAATGAGCCAGAGAGGAAACAGGTCAGCCTTTAAGATGTTGGAAAAGTGTGTGTGTGTGTAGCGGGGAGTTGTTTAAACAGAAACCATAAGCTATGTACTAGAGAAAGTGTGAGTTTATGCTTAGGAATACAAAAAATGCAATGAAACTCAGGCATGACCCTATACCTTCATATCCTCTCTAATGTCCTTTGAGAGCTGCAATTGGAGATTATAGTATCCTTTTTCAATCTGTCTTTTTATGCAAGATCCTCAGCAGAAGTTGAGGTATGTGGGACTCTAGAAGGCATGGGGGTTATAAGAATACCAACAAGAAACTGGCGATGTTCTTAATCTATTAAAGCATATCTGGTCATATCCAAGAAATCACACCCAGCTATGGTAAGTGCATACCTGTAACTCCAAAACTCTGGGAGTGTAAGGCAGAAAAATTGAAAGATTAACTCTGTCTCAAAATGAAAAAAAAAATGAAAAGGGAGAGCAGGGGATGTAGCTTAGTGTGAAAGCCCTGGGTTCAAATCCTAGTGCTAAAAAAAATAAGCAAAAAATAGAAAGAAAAGAGAAAAATTACAACACAGAAGAAGCTTTCTTTAGAATGACTCCTCGAGTTATTTTCTCCTATAATTTATTTATTTATTTATTTTTTGTGGAGCTGGGGATTGAACTCAGGACCTTGCACTTGTCAGGGAAGTGGTAGTATACCTTTTTCCCTTAATTTATAGTTGGGAAAACCAAAGCTTAGTGAACTGAAAGCCAAAAGCAGATCAGCCTTTATAGTTAATCCTAGTTAATTTCACATATACTGAACCTTGATTTGAGTTTCATTGTGTACTATATATTAGAGATGCAGAAATAAAATATGCACCTAGTGCTCAACCTCTATGGCATTCATTTTTGCTCTTTCCTTGTTCTTCCTGGAGTTTTGAAATTCCCTTTGAGCTTGGGCAGGCCTGGTGCATGGTAAGACCCAAACTGAATTTCACCTACACATACAGCCAGTTCACAGTAAATATTGAATCCATGTTGGCAGTTCTAAGCTGTTGCAAAGTTCTAATCAGAATTGCAAATGTGAGAAGATATGAGAATTCTTTTTTTTTTGAGACATGGTCTTGCTTTGTAGTTCAGGCTGGGCCTGAGCTCACTATGGTGCCCAGGCAAGCTGCCACGAACTCAGCAATCCTCCTGTCTCTGCCTCCTGAGTGCTGGGATTACAGGCGGGAGCCACGATGTCTGGCATTGTGGTATGTGGTGTTGATTGTTGGTGGGTGTGTCTCCATGCCCAGCGTTATATGTGGTTACCGGGGATCGAACTCAGGACCTTACGCTTGCAAGGCAGGCGCTGGAACCACTGAGCTAACCCTCTGGCCCAATATGAGAATTCTTATGTACTCCTGGGAGGCTTACCAACTGGCACATCCACATTGTAAATCAATATAATGAGAACTATTAAAAGTTAAAGATGCCCTTATCTTACAATCTAATAATTTCACATCTTCATATATTACCTCCCTAAACTCTCCCTTAAATGTACAAGGAGATGTGTAAATGCATGTTCATTAAAGCATTGATTGCAACAGAAAAATAATCCAAAATTTCCTTCAACCTGAAAATTGATAAGTAAATTATATGATCACAAAGCAGAATGCTGTGTATTAGTTAAAATAAATGCACAAGATAGCATGCATGGGGCCTTGGGTTTGATCCCTAGTACTACAGTAAGTCAATAAATAAACTAGAACTGAAACTAGAACATGCATAAATCTTTAAAAATGTAATACTGAGTAAAAACATAAAGATACATGAAGTGTGTTGCCACTTAGAGTAAGTTTAAACATGTGAAAAAATACCAGCTATGTCCATGTGTGATATACATTTTTAATAATCAGCGTAATCATAAACTTCATATCAGAGTATACAAAAGGCAAAGCCTTTTGGAAAAGAGTGAACCTAATGAAAATTTGACAATAAATTAATATTTGGCAAAGCTGTATGGAGAGAACAAAAGAGTTTGTTATTCTCTGTGCTTTCTTTGCTTGAAGTATATAATTTAAAGGTATGTGTGGGTTCTAAACTCTAGAATTATAGGCTTAAGATTTTTTATTTTGTGTAGAATTTTCTCCTCCTTCCTCTCTCTGTTGTAAGTCCAGGTGTTTTTTCAGTGACTAGCTGAAATCTAATTGAGAGTTTTCATGATGAATTTGTCAATCACTCTGTTTTCTCTTTTCTAAACCAAGGATAGGATTATAAATTCTCTTGTATAGTATGTTCACACAAGCAGAATTCCTTTATGATGTTTGATATACTTTGCTCTTTGTAGCAATCAGGCAAGAGGTAGAAATAAAAGGGATATGTATTGGAAAGGAAGAAGTCAAAGTATTTGAAGATGACATGATCCTGTACTTCCAAAACCCAAAAATATTCCACTAAGATATTCATAAAATTAATAACTAAATCTATCAATGTAGTAGGATGCAAAATCAACAAAAACTACTAGTAGTCATGTACATTAATAATTCAATGAAAAGGAATTCAGGAAAACAATCCCACTTACAGTAGCATCAAGAAAAATTACATACTTGAGAATTACTCTGAGGAAGTGAAACACCTGTACAACAAAAATTCCATCCTTCTGAAAAAGCAAATTGGAGAGGACATCAGAAAATGGAAGGATATCCCATGTCCCTGGATAAGAAGAACCAATATAGTCAAAATGGTTATACTTTTATCTTTTCTCTCATTGCTGAGAAAAAGTACCCCATACCCAAAGTTAAAGGGAAAATATTTATTTAGCTCACAGTTTGTAGATGTTACAGTCCGTAATCAGCTAGCTCCAAGGGAGGGTGGCATGGCAGACAGGCATTGCAGAGGAAAAACAATTCGTGGTAGGAAGAAGGTAGCAAAGCAAACAGAGAAGATAAGCCTCTCACTGTCCCTTATATTCAGCTACCCAGATTGGGGTGATGCTAAACCAGTTGGTGGGCTAATTTAGTAGTCACTTAATCCTAGTACCCTCAATCCTAGCATTGCAGTATGCATCAGTCACACACTCTAGATTCAGCCACCTCTGAAAAATCTCTACCTATGACTGCATGAAGCTTTGAGAGGACATCTAGACATGAGCCATAACAACTTCTAAAATTCATATGTTGGTTTAACTTGATCCCAATCAAAATACCAATAACATTCCTCATAGATCTAGAGAAAGCAATTCTAAACTCTTGTGGAACCAGAAGAGACCCAAAATAGCAAAAGCAATTCTGGCCAATAACAGCAAAGCAGGAGGCATCATTATCCCAGATTTGAAGTTCTATGCAAAAGCTTTATTGATAAAAGCAGCATGGTACTGGCACAGAAACAGAAATGTGGATCAATGGAACACAATAGAGGAGGAACTGTCCAAGACACATTCAACTATTTGATCTTTGACAAAGAGGCCAAAAACATACACTAGAGGAATGATAGCCTTTTTAATAAATGGTGCTGGGAAAATTAGACATCCACATTGAGAAAATTGAATCTAGACCCACATATCTCACCACGTAATAAATTAAAAACAGATAAAAGATCTAAATATTAAACAATCTGCTGGAAGATAAAATAGGTAAAACTCTTGAAAGGATAGCTGTAGTCAAGGACTTTATGAAGAGAAAGTCCAGTGGCACAAGAAATAATACTGAGAACCAATAGATGGGATCATATCAAATTAAGAAGCTTCTGCACATCAGAGAAAACAGCCAACGGAGTAAGAGACAACCTACAGAATTGGCAAAAAAATTTTCCATTTGTTCCTCAGACAGGGCTAACATCTAGAATACATAAAGAAAATTACATAAAAATTACATATAAAATACATAAAAAATTAGACCTCCCAATACAAAAGATCCAATAAAAAATGAGCAATTGCAATGAATAAACACTTCAGAAAAATACAGATACAGTGAATACCTGGAAAAAATGTTCGACACTACTACCTATTAGAGAAATGCAAATCAAAATAACATTGAGAAACTTTCTGTCTCCAGAAAGAATGGCTATTGTCAAGAAATCAGCCAGGCATGGTGGCTCACGCCTGTCATCCTAGCACTCAGGAGGCAGAGACAGGAGGATTGCTGAGTTCGAGGCTTGCCTGGGCTACATAGCGAGCTCAGGGCCAGCCTGAACTACAAAGCGAGACCCTGTCTCAAAAAAAAAAAAAAAAAATCAAATAGTAACAAATGCTGGTGGGACTCCAGGGAAGAAAGAATCCTTCTATATTCTTGGCGGGAATGTAAACTAGTAAACCACCATGGAGATCAGTATGGAAATTCCTCAGAAAACTAAAAACATAAATCCTACTTGACCCAGCTATTCCCCTTCTAAGAACCTTTCCCGTAGAATTTAAGTCATCATAATAGTGTTACATGTATACCTGTATTTATGGCAGCAAAATTTACAATAGCCAAACATTAGAAACAGCCTATGTGGCAATCATTAGATGAATGGATAAAGAAAATGTGCTAATTATACACAATGGTGCACTACTGTGCCATGAAGGATAAACTTGAGACATTTATAGGTAAATGGATAGACCTTGAGACCTTGAGACCATAATGTTAAGTGAAACAAATCAGACACACAAATTTTACATGGTTTCCCTCTTATAAGAAACCTAAAATATCAATGAAAGGAAAATAAAGGGTAGATAATATGAAGTAGGAAATCTTTTTCAAATGAGAAGTAGAGTGGAAGAGGAAAGGAAGGGAGAAAGAATTTTAAAAGAATCAAAGAAAAGATGGATTTTTTTTCCAAAGTGGGAGAGGGCTAAGAGAAGAAGCAAAGAGATGGGGGAGAGAAGATAGAATTAAGATATGTTATATTCGTGTACAAACTTCCCATGATAGGTATCATTATGTACTAATAAAAATACATTAATAACCTCAAGAAAAATGTATGTTACTCTGTGTTGGTATTTTGGCTTTAACATAAATCTTTTTTCTCATTACATTATATGAGTCTGAAGAGGAGAGGCAATTCCTTAAACTTAATTCTTAGTGCCAGAAGAACCTAATGAAATACTAAGAAAAGTGATACGTTAGCCAATAATTATAACTTTTCCTACAAAACATTTACCTAAAAAGTTGAAAAATACTAGTTTGAGCTACATTTGCTTTTATTTTCCCAGAGAGTAACACTAATGAGCTGTGAAATGACCACAAATCTGGCAGTAGAAGGAGAAAAAAAGTAACAGGTTTGTATATTATATTTTCTAGATAATCAGCCGTTGAATGAGTAAGTGTGGAAAATGTCTTAGGGGGAAAAACAGATTTTGAAAACTCATTTTATGATTGATCATTACCAGATTTATTTTTTGCTATGTTGTGCTGTGTTGTGTGTGTGTGTGTGTGTGTGTGTGTGTTGCTAGGGAGATAACCCAGGCATACTAGGCAAGCACTCTCACTGAACCTCTCTCCCTGTTTCTAGATGACCCAAACTTACTATCTTAGAACAACACAGTTCTCTTATGTTATGCTGTGTAGCCACATGACGTCATGTTACTGTCGTTCTGTCTTCTCCAGTATTTATTGGACAAGATGTGGGAATGGTGGTCTAAAGAAACTAAGAAATAAAATTTGTTCCATCTATGGAATTATTAAGGGATCTTGAAGAAAAAGTTATTTTGAGTTTATTTTTTTTATTATAAAAAGTACTTGGTACTTGAAGGAGCCACTTGCATTAAGCTTTGCCTGAAAGTGAAAGGTTAGTCTCTACAAGTCCAAATGAAAGCTAGATAGCAGAGGAAATAGTAAGAGGTCTTGAGTATATTGTCTTACCTTGAAATTGAAAGTGGGATATCAAAGAAGCTAAATTTAGGATTTCACACAGTGGTTTTTATGGTCTAGGTCAAAATTATCATCGTTTAGTCACTGGATATTTTCCAAATGGACTTTTGTGATGTTTCATTAGGTCGGGCTATCACCTCATGGTTCTTTGATCTATGTGCTACAACACCCAAAATATAATTCCAACAGTAATCCTTACCCACATCTGTATTTATAGTTGTAGTTTTTACTTTTCATTGTACCTTGGTGAGCTGTCTCTGAACGTTGTTGTTGACTTTTATCTCTGTTATTTGTTCCTGGCAAAGTAAACGAGGTGTAAAAATAACTTACAGTTTGGTAATAGAATGTGTATTTCTGTATGTTCACTTGACTTGTAAGTGTTAATGTTGAGGCAAAACACTAAAGCAAGGTGATCTGAGTATTCCTGATAGTAGTCATGATAACTCTTACTTACTGATCACTGCCACTTTCTTTTCCCAAAGAGGAGCAAGAAAAATAATGGTATAAATACACATACACATACACACACACACACACGCATGCATACATTATGAATATATTAGGTTCTTGACACTTGTATAACTTAGAACGATTTTCCCATGAGAATAGTATAATTATGTTTAGAGTCCAAGGTAAGGCCACAAAAACCCATTATAATATTAGTAGGTGTGGCAGGGTAAGTTGATTGAGAAACCATATCTTGTTTTCTTGTCTATTGGCTCAACATGGAAGAAATATTATTTTTCCTCTCCTCTGCAGGGAAAGGATTAAGAGTGATTTTGTCTGAGTTCTAGGCCATAGAGGCACAAGATTCAATTACCTGGAATGAGACAGGCTACATGAAAAAAGGAATAGAAAATTGGACTTCAAAATGGAAAAGTGAATCTTTTGAGCTCAGAGAGAAAAGAGATGCAGAAAATAGTTATTTATACAAGATGTGAGGACTTATGCCAATTTCCAAATAGTCTAGAATGGGGGTGCCAGCAAGACGATCTTGTCTCAGCAGTAGTAAAAACACTAATTTATATTAGGCTGTAATAAGTCAAGAGTACATGTTGTAAAGTCGAGGGTTACATTTAAGAGAATAGTGAAAAAAATATGACTAATGTGAAATATAAAAACTAAAACAAAAAGCATAGTTAAGGGAAGGCAAGAAAGGAGATAAAAAAGGAGCAAGTAACAAATAGAAAAAAATAGTAAAGATAGTAGCTGGAAACTTAAAAGTACCTTTAATTATCTTTTTAAAGATGTCATAATGCAGGGCATGGTGACTCATCCTTGTAGTCTCACCACTTAGAAGTCTGAGGTGGACAGGAGAATCAGTATGAGTTCAAGGCCAGCCTGGGCTGCATAGTGACTACACAGGAAATACTCTGTCTCTCTCTCTGTCTCTCTCTCTGTCTCTGTCTCTCTCTCTCTCTCTCTCTCTCTCTCACACACATACACACACACACACACACACAGAACATAATATTCCACTAAAAGACACAGATCACCATGTTAGATTTAAAAACTGCATTCGCTTTTTACAAAAGATAGCAAGAGGTACACTGTTAACATAGTTACACAGAAAGGTTAAGTTTTAAAGAATAAAAAAGTAACTGGGCATGATAGCACATGCCTGTAATCTCAGCACTCTGGGAGGCTGAGGACGAAGGACCACAAGTTGGAACCCAACCTAGAAAATTTAATGAGATCCTGTCTCAAAAATAAGCAAAGGCCAGAGAAGTAGCAAAGTGGGAATTTTACTCACCAGTACAAAAAAAAAAAAAGGTAAAAATATGTTTATATCTCCAGTGACACAAATTATGCCTGAGAGAATCTGCCCTCAGGACAAACCACAGAATGAGCCAGCATCATTAACCCTAAAAAAGCCCATGGTTATTGTAAGCTGCAAGGACGGGGTTTACTCTGAACATGTGTAGCCTAGAATTGGGCAAGTGCAGTGCAGCACCCACTATACTTGAAAATATTTAGTCTGGAGCCATTTTAGGGACAGGCTGTTTCAGACCTGACTATAGAATGCTTACACTTCAGGGTTTCTAGTGTCACCTGAACACAAGTGGAAGATGACTGCAAGAGTCCATGGCACAGAGAGCACAGACTAGATGTAGAACTCTTGAGAAGTTTACACTCAGGCTGGAAAGGTGATGGGGGTCCTGCCGATCTGGCTCAGTCAGGTTGGTCCTGTGTGGCTTTGGGAGAGGGGAAAGTCTGACAGTGTTCACACTGAGTCCAGCAGATTGGCCTTGCTTTCATCCAGCACAGAGCTCAGTGGTTTGTTTGCTTTCTCCATCTGCCAGTGTGATCAGGACTATGGTATAGCCTGGAGTGTGTAGACAGAAGGGACACCTCCCTAGAGAGTGCATCTTCCACAGGCTGTAAACTAGGTGGAGTAGGCAAAGACTTGGGAAGCAGAGGGGGACAAAGGAACTAAGAATGGCCAGAGTAAATGTAGCCCTAGGGCAAACACAGACCCACACCCACCTGGAAAAGAAAAGGCAGGATTCAGCATTCACACAGGACAAAGTATGCCTGTGGAAATAGAATAGGCCTTAGCAGTGACTCATTGTCTCTCCCTCAAATCTGGTGAATTCTAATATTGTGGACTCTGGACAGAAATCATCTGTTCAAAAGCTTATAAGAATTGTTTTTACTCATTTGCTGTTTTTTAATTCTTTTATTGGCTTGGGGGTTTCCTGTTTTTATTTCACTCTTTTTTGTTCTTTTCTGTTAATTATATCTAATTCTATTACATTTTTATTTCATAATAGGATCTTTATCTCACTTTTCATCTTTTTTTATTTTTTGAGACAGGGTCTTGCTTTGTAGTTCAGGTTGGCCCTGAGCTCGCTATGTAGCCCAGGCAAGCCTTGAACTCAGCAATCCTCCTGCCTCTGCCTCCCAAGTGTTGGGAGTATAGGCGTGAGCCACCATGCCTGGCACTGTGGTATGTGGTATTAATGGGTGGTGGGCGTGAGTCACTATGCCCAGCATTGTATGTGGTTACTGGGATTGAACTCAGGGCCTTGCGCTTGTGAGGCAGGCACTGGAACCACTGAGCTAAATCTCTGATCCTTCATCTTTTTTTAAATTTGAGTCTACTATAATTACTGGTTTTGTTGCTATTGCCAAAGTGGGATAGTTGTTGCTGTTAATAAGTTTTTATTGCATGCCAGTATCTGCTTTGCTTTGTGTCATCAGCAATACTGTGGTTGATCTATGGAGAACTGGGTACTGGTCCAAATACACTGCACCCTCCCTGCCTAAGTTAGCCAAGGTGACCAAATCTTGGGACAGAAGAAAAGGCCTATAGCTAGTAATGGCCAGAATGCATCACTGAAAAATAGACAACACTTCTCCATACTACCAACAAAATCTTTGCATGATAATTGACCCATAAGTCTCTCCACCAAAAATAAATATGTGAATATTAAAAAAATAAAAAATAAATGTGAGAAGAAAAGGCAACAAAGTGTTTCCAAAAAGTTACAGTTACTGCAAAGCTGATGGATCCATGGGGCATTGGTGGAAAGGAAATGAAAATTCAAATAGGTGAATTATATGAAGTGATAAAAGAGAAGAAAAAAGGTAGGTCCTCTATACTCTGAAAAAGTAGATTGAAGAGGATGTTAAGAACTAGAAAGGTATATTTTGCTCCTATATAGGCAGACTTGATATAGTTAGTATAGGCATACTTCCAAACTTGGCATATAGATTTAATGCAACCACAATCAAAATACCAACAGCATTCCTCAGAAATGCTGAATTTCCTAGAAAAAATCCTCAGTATGAAACCGGAAGGAATCTACGATAGCAAAACTAATCCTAGGCAACAAGAACAAAGGAGGAGGCATCACAATCCTGGAGCTCAAATTGTATTAGTGATAAAAACAGCATAGTATTTGGAAAAGCAAAAGAAAACAAAAATGAAAAACCCAGAAATGGGTCAGTGGAACAGAACAGAGTATGAAAAAACAACCCCAGACACATTCAGTTTTCTGATCTTTGACTAAGGTGCCAAAAACACACTGTAGGAAAGATACCCTCTTTACCCAATGATTTTGGGAAAACAGGCTACATAAAGGCAAAAAATTGAATCTAGACTAATATCTCTCATCACGTACTAAAGAAACAAAGATGTAAATATTAAAATGGATACACTTAGCTGGGCATGGTGGTGCACACCTAAAATCCCAGCACTTAGAACGCTGAGACAGGAGGATCACCTCAAGTGTGAGACCTTGCCAAACAAACAAATGGAAAAATTTAACCTGATGGAAGATAAAATAGGTAAAACTTTAAGACAAAGACATAGGCAAGACCATAACCCAAATACACAAGAAATACCAGGAATAAACAAATGTGATTATATCAAGTTAAAACACTTCTGCACAGCAAGTAAAACAGTTAACTGAGTAGAGACAACCAACAGAATGAGAAAAAAATTTTGCCTGCTACTCTTCAGACAAATATCTAGGGCATATATTTAAAAAGTTGCCAGGTGTAGTGGTGCCTGCTATAATCTTAACAGCCAAGAGGCGGAAGCAGGAGGATCATCTTGAGTTCAAGACCAGCCTGGGCTACACAGTGAATTCAAGGCCAGCCTAAACTACATAATGAGACCTTGTCTCAAAAAAAAAAAAAAGATAAGAAGTAGGGAGCAATATCTTTTTCAAATTGGAAAGGAATCAAGAGATGCAGGGAAGGGGGAGGGAAGGGAGAAAAGGGATAATAAAAAGAATTAGGGGGCTGGGGATTTAGGTCAAATGGTACTGCACCTACCCTGGAAGCATAAGGACCTGAGTTTAATCCCTGGTACTGCAAAGAAAAAAAAAGACATGTTATATACATGTGCCAACTCCCCCAAATGAATGTAATCATTACATACTGCAAGTGTATACTATTCACAATAAAAAAATACATTTATTCCTGGATACGTAGGCTATGCTGCGGAAGTTGGTGAATGGTTTGTAATCCCACCTACTTGGATGATGAGACAAAAAGATCACAAGTTTGAGGGCAGCCATGGCAACTTAGCAAGATTCTTCCAGTCTCAAAAACAAAAATAAGGGTGAGGTTATAGCTCAGTGGTAGAAAGCCTTGGGTTCAGTCCCCATGGTAAGGTGAATCAGTCAAAGCCAAAGAAGAAATCATCAAAATTAGGAAATAATTTGAAGTAAATTATAATAATGACACCCTTTCTTGAGTGGTGCATACTGAGGATTGAACTATATCTCTAGCTCTTGTTTGATTTTTTTGAGATAGGATCTACTTAAATTGTTAAGTTCCTTCCTCCTCTTTTTCTTTTTCTCCATCTCCTCCTTTTCTTTCTCAGTGATAGAAATCAAATCCGGAACTTTGTGCATGCTAGGCAAGTGCTCTACCATTACATTCTACCTTCTAAACTGGGGAATTTACAGCCTTAGGGCTGGAATTTATAGCTTTAAGTAAGACTTGTGTAAGTATCTACCTCAAGAAGTTGGGAAAAAAAAAACCTCACAAACTGGGGAAAGCATAAAAAGAAGGAGAGTAAAGTGAAAAAGTAAATGAAAAGAGTGTACAATAACTGAAAATGATAAAATATCTCTAGCAAGATAGATCATACAAAAAGTAAATACAGCCGGGCATGGTGGCTCACACCTATAATCCCAGCACTCGGGAGGAAGAGACAGGAGGATTGCTGAGTTCAAAGTTTGTCTGGGCTACATAGTAAGCTCAGGGCAGCCTGAACTACAAAGCAAGACCCTGTCTCAAAAAAAAAAAAAAAAGTACATAAAAAGGAAGGAGAAGTGCAAATAATCTGTTCGACTCATAGAAGGGAATATCACTGTAAATCCCACAGCTCTTACAGTGTCAAAGAGAAAATGTTTTGGACAACTTAATGAAGATAAATTAGAAAGTCTAGATTAAATAGGAAATTTTTAGAATAATTGAGTTTACCAAAACTGATGCCAAAAGTAAATACCAAAAGTTGTAACCAAATAGTCCCTGTCTACTAAAGAAACTGGTGATTTAAATCTGTGTATAATACCTTTCCAGATTCTGATGGCTTCAACAGCAAATTCTTACAAACATTTCTGCCTAAAATATCACTAATACTATACAACATCTTTCAAGAAGTAGAAAATGAATACTTACCAATTTGTTTGAGTCCAGTGAAATATGATTGTAAAACCTGAGCTCAGTACAAGAAAGGAAAATTATAAGCCCCTTTCCTTCCTTTTTCTTTCGTCTTTCCTCATTTCTTCTTGCTCCTCCCATCCTCTTTCCCTTCCCTTTCCTTTCCGTTCCTCTTTTTTCCTTTCCCTTCTCTTCCCTCCTCTTCCTTTCCTTCCTTCTTCCTTCCTCTGTGCCTTCCTCCTCCCTTACGCTCTATGTTCTCCCCTTCCCTCCCCATTCCCTTCCTTTTCAATTTCTCCTCTCCTCTCCTCTTCCTCTCCCTATCTCAGTCTCTTTCCGTCTCTGTCTCTCTCTGTCTTTGTCTCTCTTTGGGTATTGAACCCCAGTCCTTCATACTGAACTACATCCCTAATCTTTAAAGATTTTTTGTTTGCTTTGTTTTGAGACAGGGCCTCCCTAAGTTACTAAATTGCCCAGGCTGAGCTCAAACTTGTGATTCTCCTGCCTCAGGCTTTCAAAATGCTTAGATTGCTGGGCGTGGTGGCTCACGCCTGTGATCCCAGCACTCGGGAGGCAGAGACAGGAGGATTGCTGAGTTCGAGGTTTGCCTGGGCTACATAGTGAGCTCAGAGCCAGCCTGAACTACAAAACGAGACCCTGTCTCAAAAAAAAAAAAATGCTTAGATTAGAGGCATGTACTATCATGCCTGGCTCTTTTATAATATTTTAAATGATTTTTTTCCTAGTCCAAGATTGAACTCAGGAGCACACACTACATTTGGTTGTCATGACACTATTTTAAAACTATTTTTAAGAGAAATCATGATATTGAAGAGTATTGTCCCATATTTTCTATAATGTTCAACTAATGTTTTCCCATGATTAGATTCATTTGAGGAGAAATACTATACAATGGTGTTATTTCCCTTCATATATCACTTAGGATATGATTAATGTTGATTTATCTTATTATTATTGGTAATGTCAAAAATTTTTTTTTGCTTTTTGAGACAGGGTCTCGCTTTGTAGTTCAGGCTGGCCCTGAGCTCACTATGGTGCCCAGGCAAGCCGCCGCAAACTCAGCAATCCTCTTGTCTCTGCCTCCTGAGTGCTGGGATTACAGGCGTGAGCCACCACGTCCGGCATTTGGTAATGTCAAGTTTTAAAAAAATTTTTACTAGTACATATTTCTAGTATGGTAATGAAATCACTTAAGTTATTGTTTCTCAGATTTCTTACTGTAAACTTATAGTAACTTACAGATACCTTAAGACTTATGTAAAATCTTATTTCTCATTCAAATTTTCCCCACTAATTAATGTTTACATTCCTTATATGGAGTTGGTATAGGTATGTATCTTAATTCCTCTATACTTCCCTTTTAACCTCTTTTTGATCTTTTCCCTCTCTTGATTCCTTTCCAATTTGAGAAAGATGTTGCTCCCTACTTCCTATTATCTTTTTAAATTTTGCTCTTTATCATTTGATTTTCTCATGTAAGAGAAATCATATGACATTTAAGCTTGTGTGTTTATTCCACTTAGCATTGTGGTCTCAATATGCACTCATTTTCCTACAGATGACTCAAATTTGTCATTCTTTGTCGAAGAGTAACATTCCACTGAGTGTAAATATCACATTTTCTTTATCCAGTTATCTCTTGATGGACATATACAGTGTTTCCAAGACTTACCTATTATGAGTTGTGCTACTGTAAAGATGGGTATGCCTGTATCATTGTAATATGATGTCTCTAGTTATTACAGAAAGATACCTAGAAGAGGAATAGCTGGGACAAATGAAATTTCTAGTTTTAGTTTTTTGAAGAATCTTCAGAATGATTTCTGTAGTGATTCTATTAATTTACATTCTCATCACCAGTGTAGAAGTATTCCTTTTACCTTTCATTTTTGCCAGCACTTGTTATTATTTGATTTCTTGATAATGGGCATTCCTCCTAGGTAAGATAGAATCTCAGTGTTGGTTTAATTTGCATTTCTCCAATGTCCAGAAATGTTGAACATTTTTAATTTATTCATTCACCATTTGTACTTTGTCTTTTAACAAGTGTGTTTTCATTTCAGTTGCCCATTTTTTGATTGGGTCTTTTACTTTGGGGGTTCTAATA
>PVIC010031291.1:0-21412 GCA_004025085.1 Thryonomys swinderianus | reverse complement strand
CTATGGTGCCCAGGCAAGCCGCCGCGAACTCAGCAATCCTCCTGTCTCTGCCTCCCGAGTGCTGGGATTACAGGCATGAGCCACCACACCCAGCATTATATGTGGGAACCGGGGATCGAACTCAGGTCCTTACGCTTGCGAGGCAGGCGCCGGAACCACTGAGCTAACCCTCTGGCCCTACTTCCAACATCTTTATCTCATCATTCTTGCTGCACTCCCAAGTCCTCTTTCAAAAGTGTGTCTATGACGTGTGATTTAAAAAAAAAGAAAAGGAAATATGGTGAATGCTGTTGTCAAATACTACACAAAGGAAGGGCAAGCTCACAAAGTCACTGCGATGCGCTCTCCCCTCCCTCCTTCCCCAGGTCTGGGCCTGTGCGACGTCTCTCTTTTCCCTAAAGACAACATGGCGGTGAGAAGGAGGCAAGGACATCGGCACAGCCAGGACAAGACAAATGAAGGCATGAAAGCAGACTTCCAGAACTGCTTCAGAAAACGGCAAGCGAGATGGGAGAAGAGTGCTTGAAGCTGAGGGAATATTTTGAGGATGACTAGTGGCAATAATTTTTAAAATTTTCTTTACCTTGAACTTCACCCTTTTTTAAAGTTAAGTTTATTGGTATTTTTAGGTATAATTTATGGTCACATTATCATTGAGAATTTGCACCTACACATGATATACCTTGGTTCTTACTTTTGCCCATTCCCACAAATTTTAAATGTAAAACCCCACTATATATATATATATATTTTTTTTTGTCTGTTTGTTTTGTAGTACCAGGGATCGAACTTGGGTCCTTATGCATCCAAGGTTGGCTTAGTACTACTTGAGCTAAAGCCCCAGCCCAAACCCACTGTATTTTTTAAGCACACAACAAAAGTCATTTACTTGGAGACATATAAATGGGAACCAAAACTAGGTTTCAGAAAAGCAGGTTAGGTGGAGGTATATGAACGCTGAGAGTGAAGACTGGTGGGAGGGTAAGATGGTGATAGTATAGGATGTGACAGTACAGAGTAGAAACCGTAGAACATTGTGACAGCATATACAGTGACAGTACAGCATTGTGACAGAGCATGGGGACTGTTACAGCACGGGACTGGATACTCTAATGACAGAACCACACAGAAACAATACAGCATGTTAATTAAGATCCACACTCTTGGATCAGTTGGACAAAGTTCAAATCCCAACTCAACTTTCTATGTGATTTTGTGCACATAATCTCTCCCAGCCTCAGTTTCCTCATCTATAGGGTGGTGATGATCTGTGTAATAGAAAGTACCTGAGGAGCTTATGTGAGAATAAGGGAATAAAAGGCACTGGATTGACGAGGCGAAAGAGTTTTTTTCTGTCATTCAGATACAGTGATACTGCTCAAAGCTCACTTCTTAGCACTTGGTAAAGAGTTTATCTCCCTTAAATTGGGAAAGTCTCTATCAGAAGATATCTGTACAGTCCCTTTCATGTTGTCTGCCAGCAGATTGAGTTGCACATATCACTGAATCACACTAATCAGAAATGGTATATTAACATGGATAATATATAGACATCCTCTACTTTGCATTTTATCTTAATTTTCTGTTTTAATGAGTTATCCGAAATACATTTATATCAAATTGCCTCAAATCTCTTTCTAGATTCAAATGCAATATAAATATAAATAAATTTCTTGAAAAGAAATCAACTTTGTGGCCTAAAACATATAAATTATTTCTGTAATACCTATTTAAAAGAATGTAAACCAAATTAACTCTTATTTTAAAAGCAGAGTTCCAGATACCCAGGACAAACTGACTTCTCCAGACTCCTGACACTGCATGTGCCACTGTCTCCTACTCACAGGTTCATGCTCCTTGATATCTTTTGAAACCCTCTTCTGCCTCAACCCTCTTCTCTAAGCCCTCTTTTTGGTGGCATCAGGCTTCGTGCTTTAAATACCATTTACACAATCAGGAATCTCAAATCTGAGTCAGCGAGCTCCGTGCCTGAAATCCAGATTCCCATCTCCACCTGCATCCTTGGCATTTCCACTGGAGCAGATAATAGATTGAGCCCAGTGTGGCTCAGTCGGAACTACTGGTTCCCACCTTCAAAGGTTTGGGATGAGTATCTTCCACAGGTCCAAACACAGATGTTTGCTCCTCTGTGTGACAGTATCAATGGTGCTTTGGACCTTCAAGAGGCAGAGCATTACTGAAGGTCCTGAGGCCACTGCAGCATGCTCTGCAAAGGCACTCTGGGACCCACCATCCTCTGTCCTCTCCGGTTTGAGGTGTCCATTCCCTCTGATTTGTACCCCCACCCTCTCCATAGACCCAAACTAATGAGGCCACCCAGTCTTAGTCTTGGACTTAGTCCAAACTTTCTATGTAATAAATAAACATTTCCCCTGAGAAGTTAATTGTCTAGGTATCTTGCTGTAGGGGCACACAACTGACTAATAAACCTACCTTCTCAGATTTGCTCCTCCCACAAGCTGCCACTAATCTCCACTCCTACAAACTGCTCCAAACTATACTGTTCTGCTGTACAACTGCGGTATCTGCCTCTCTACATGCAGTTATAGCAATCTTGTTAAATAATCATTTGTTCACAACATCCTCTAGTAGCATTTCCCACCCCAATAAAGGAATTTCTAAACCTCCAATGGTTTCCACCATAGAGCGAGTTTTACCACTTCCTGAAATTTTCAAGGTCCCACATAAAGACACCAACAACCACCTAAATTCAACTTGCATCACCTCTCTCCTCCTTATTTATATACCCCCACCATTTCCTTCTCTCTTGCTCTCTCTTTCTCCATTGGGTTCCTTTCCTTTTGGACACTTTGTTTGGAATATTCTCCTGTGGCTCATGTCTCTGTCTCCTCTCTTTGGATTTCAGTTCAAATATTAACCAATTGGAAAATCCCTCATGAATCCTAAAACTTTCTCAATTAGTCTCTAATGCATAACTTGCCATTTTCTGTGGCTCAACATCCCAAGTCAACTATGAGGAAGATGAAATTCTTTCTCTGTCTACTAGGAACTAGAGCGTTAAATGTGAACTAAGTGTGGGCATACTTGCTGCCTCCCAGGATACTGTCTCATGAGTGGCTGCCCTCAGAGGATACCTTAGAGGCTAAGTGAGGTTGTCTGAGTTGAGAGCCAGGTGGTGGTCCATTCAGCCTCAGCAGTGTGGTGACAGAGGACACCTGCAGAGACAGACCAAACATACTGTTTCTATGAGAACCTCTTGAATGTGCCTTGATACTTCTTTATTGCTTTCCAAGCCTTCTACCAGATTCTATAAAATCTACCTGGTTTTCTTCCAAAACTCTTACTCTATTTAAGGTAGCCAAACTTCTGGTCTGTGTTGCTACCAAGAACTCTATTTGATTTAAACTTAAACTGTCTGAAATTGTCTTAGTAGTATATTTGTTTACATCTTCACTCCCTGTTTTCTCTCCTAAGAAATGAATTTCTTGGGGGCAAGAAATTTGTCTCTTTCATTCTGTGATTTCCATGAATAGTAATTTATCAATAAATATTGATTGGTTGGTTAATTGAAATGAATCTAACACCCTACAAACAGAAATATCTCATATCTTATGTGGCTACTGACAGCCCCAAATATATACAAGTAATTTTTTAAAAAGACACCAATTTATATTTAAATTCTAGAGAAAGTATCTTGAAGGATTTTTAGGTGGCAAGGAAACATGCCAAGACCAAAATGCTATATGTCTCTGATTCATGTATTTGAATTTAGGCCAGAAGCATCTAAAAGGAACTCCAAATCTGGTTACTGGTAGTTACCTAACGTTTTACAAGTGCAAACCACTCAATAGTTGTGTCCTTGGATTGTGGTCTGAAAGCTTCCAGGTCAAGGTATCTGCTAGGGCAAAAACCAGTTTCCATTATAATGATGTTCCTATGGATTCTTGCTCTCAAGTGCTATCATCTCTAGTGGTACCTTCTTCTTTCCCAGTGAGGAAGAGCAGGATTGAATTGATGATGAGCCTTCCAGCTCTCCAGTGGCCAAGGGTACCCAGGCATTAACACTAGGGGTCTTTTCCTTGGCTTTTAAAACACAGAAAATAATAGTGTTGACCTGAAAGACCAGCAGGTTGGAACTTCACCCTTTCCAAATGATTCTTCCATTAGGTAAAATAATACACAATGCCTAGAGTAGACCAGGAAATAGGAATGAAAGACTTTAGTGAAATTCAATCTGAGACTATACCCACTCTTTTCCTGAAACTACAAAAAACTAATCAGCTTAGCCAGATATATAGTCAGCATTTAATTAAAAATTCTTAGACAGAAATAAAGAACCAAAGCTTCCCCACCCCTTTTCCATGAGAAAGCCTGATGAATATGGTTCTTGAGGGATTTTAAGTCCAGATTCCTTCCAGGGAACATAGTAACCGGTATAAGACCTTTCCTCTGAAAAGTACGTGTCTAAAAACATCTGTGAATACTTTAACCTTCATGATCATCTGGAGCAAACTCCTAGAGTCTGTGTCATCACATATCCCCAGTTTAAGACAATTCTGCTCAATATAAACACACACTGGAATTACCTGAAGGAGGAGGCACTCTAGTGAGGCAGAATACTCCACCCAACAAGTCACAGGAAGTGGGTTTATCACCTATGGACCAACACTGCAAGGGACAACAAAAACCACATGTGCATAGCCAGCCAGTCTCCTGAGGACAGAAACGCTACCAGAGTGGAAGGCCTCTCAGTAACACAGATCTTATTTGTGCCACAGCTGAGAGACTTCAGAGATCAGGCCCCTCTCCAGGGCCCCATACCCTGGGGCAATGTGACATGCAGGACTAAATCCCTGGAGGATATCCTATTTCTAAGGCACACTGGAACATTGCCCAGAAGGTGCTGCTCAGTCCCTCCCTATCTTAGGAAGGCGCATTCAGCATATTTGCAGTTAGTTATTCTAGAGAACTGTAAGTGGGAAAGCAGGAAGACCAGATCAGTCTAAGACCACTCACAGTATTGTTCTGAACTAGGGAAGAAAGTCTCCACCCTGGAAAATGAAAGAGCAAGAATCCAAATGTCCCAGGCACTAAGAGATCATCTCCCAGTGATGCCCACTGTGAACTAAGAGGGACCAACTCTCCCACTGGCATTGTCTTTTGTTCATCTGTAAAAACAAATGGCATTTGGGTCAAGTATGAGGGCACATACCTGTAATCACATTCTTCTGGGAGTCTGAGGAAGGAAAATCACAAATTTGAGCCCAGCCTGGACCTGGACAGCATAGTGACTTAGCAAGACCTTGTCTAAAAAAAAAAAAAAGAAAGAAAGAAAGAAAAATCTGCGAATATAACTCTCTGTGAAAGCCCTGGGTCCAATCTCCAGTAATACAAAGAAAAAATAAAAGTCACATGGAACCTGAGATTCCTTCAAACTCCTAAATTCAATAACACTCTGTAGTCCTCATTGAAACTTTTCCCTGTCAACTCATCATCAAGCTGACAAAGTTCTCTAGGAAAAAAAAAAGTTGCTAAAGTCTCTTACCCTTTTAGAAAAAAAATTAACATTTCCAAAAATAAGGTGCTTCCTTAAATAGTTATCTAGCTGTCTCAGTATGTAGTTGGAATTGTCACTTGAGAATAAATGTAAAAAGAGTCAATCAAGAGGCTTCATAAATATTCTAAGATCTTGCCTCCCACCTCCTACCTCTATAAAGCTCTCATTACAAGGTAAGTAGCAACATTATATAGTCTCTCATCTATCATGGGGGCCTAATTGCCGAGCTACCAATTGTGCTAGTTTGAATTAAGGGGTGGCAATAATGTAACAATTCTTGGATTAAAAATGATCTCAAAATGCCTTAGAAACTGTGTTTAAAGTGAGACGTGAAACTCTCTGGCTTACACGGGTGGTTGATTCCACCCACATGCTAATAAGGTCTGACAAACACTGTCTAGGAGCCACCAATGTCAACTTGATGTGGACAGTGGCTTCCTGTCCCAAGGAAAAGACACCCCATAAGTGCTCATAGTAAAGGCCAGAGTCATGGCGATGTCCTAATGCCCAGAAAAGACTGCCCTGCCATGATGTCTCAGGAAGTAAGACCATTCCTACATACCAAATAGGCCTGCTTTTTAAACCACTTTCCACATAAAGCAGAGACAATTCTCCCAACTTTAAAAAGTAGTCACTGCAGCATGTCTTCAAACTATCCTTTCTTCTTTTCTTGCAGTTAAGTTCAGATCAATAATCTATCATCTCAAAGAAGCTTCAAGTTCCATGTTCATGAAACTTCCTTTCACATACCCTCCCTCCTAGTTAAAACGGCATACGTAATATGGTTGCCACTTGACATCTTGTTTTATTTCCTAAAAAGGGGTCCTGCTGGCTGGTTGCTCACAAAACAATCACTCATTTCCAGGATATTAGGGAGTTTGCATGAAAAGAAATACACTTAACATTTTGATAAGATTCCACATACCTGTGAACCCAACACTTAGGAGGCTATTGTCATAAAACACAGCCACTTTAGGGATGCTAAGCAGTTGGAGATGTGGCCTCTTCCTCCGATCTGCTCTTCTTGAGCCTGTCTTTCTAAGGCAGACTTGGCATACTCAAGACCAAGCTCAAGGCGCATTCCTGTGGTCAGTACAGATCAGACAGTACCAGTAGGGCCTCCTCTCCTAACATCTTGCTGTGCCCTATTCCTATTCCTATTCAAGAGGCGACATGACTCAGCTGAGTGGGTGGTGCTTTGAATCTGTACTTTAGGCTTAATACTTTAATGTGAGCTGAGACCACAAACTGGAATTTGAACTCTTATTTATTTGGTGGAAGGAGCCAGACAGTTGAGATGTGAGGAAAAAAAGAAACACAATGGAATAGTTAGAGCTAAGGGGTCATCAGAACGTCATGGGAAGGGGAGGAAAAGGAATCATTAAGACTGGAGGCCTAGGGCCCACCTCTACAAACAAGCTGTTTGCAGCAAGCCCTACCTGAGCCAGCATGTAAGAGTTGGACAAAGAACATGACCCCCAGGGTCCTTCCATCTCCTGCCTCCATTCAGCAGAATACAGCCTGGCCAAATGGGAACACTGAAAAAATCTGACCTCAAATAATGTCCACCAACACCCGTGGCAAAATGACTAAGCAGTTCTCAGTTTATTCTGTGGTTTAAAGGTCATGTTAACACTGCCCCAAAACACACAGACAGACCCCAGAGTGAACTGATTTGGACTGTGAACTGTCAGTCTGTCCCAAGTCCTGACCCTGTCTTTATCCACTTCTCCCATCAGAGTCTGTCCTCGAGAGGCTGCTTCCAAAAAGGTCTGACAGCTAACACACACTTAGATGTTCCTCCTGACAACTAAGACACATAGAGATGTTACTTCTGGCAATAGCTAAGCAGTTGGCCACTAGCCAATCTGTGCTTTAACACAGAAGGTGCCTTCATGCTTAGGAAAGTTCCGTGAACGTTCTGTGAACGGGAAACATCAGGATTGTAGGCATGGGGCTGCTGCTTCCTGGAATGCCTCGGAACACCCCATAAAAGCATTCATCTTCTGCTAGCAGCACTAAGTTTCACTCCATGAATCTTTATCCCTGTTTACATAAAACTCCAGTTACGTTGCCTCTTAACAGGAATTTAACCAAAAGTGCCAACATATTGAACTTACTCTTAAGTGTGCAAGTCAGTCAGTCAGCAGTATTTATTGACACCCACTCTCCAGTGCAAATGCTATCAGGCATGATTTTTGACAAATGGATGGAATCCATCCAGATTTCAAGATGCATAGTGACAGTCCACAAGGTACAAAGGTTCGGTGAATGTACCATGGATTCAGTACACTGTAAAGCATCCAAGGAACTTATTTGTCTTTCTCCTCAGAGCAATGAAAAGGAAGCAAAACAAGTTAGAAAGCAGAGACTTTGAGTCCAGAGGTAATTTATTCATACTTCCTGCTCTCAAAGGATAATAAAAGGTAGTAAATCCTAAACTAAGCAGAGTCAGCGGCAGGGAATCTTTCAGAATTTATTCTGTTGTAGATTAGCCACGATGAAATCATGTGGCGATTTGTTTTAAAATACCATGATTTTCAGTACTGCATATGTTTAAAACATTAGTCTTCTCTTTCACTTTAAAACAAAGAATATAATTTGCTCATTTTTTCCCAACAAATGGTCCTCAGATTTGTCTTCTCTCTTTCACATCTGAGAAGGAGCCTTCTTCTACAAAACACAACTTCTGGATCCATAAAGCAAATAAATGTATCCTTTATCTCTATTGGGATGAGAATGTAGACAGTTTTGCAGACCAGGAACTTTGTGTGAATTTAATGAGGACCTTGTTGCACGAGTCTTCTGCAGACACTGACTGGGGAGACTGTTAAGAGCAAACTGGAAATGATCGGTGTGTCCTCTTCTCCCTCTCCCTCTCTTCCTTCCCCTGTCTGTTTCTCCTTATTTCTCAACATTTCTCTTAGGCCAGAGTCATCTGCCATCCAAAAGTACAAGTGAAATAAATAGGTCACAGAGATGTTCTGTGGTCGGAGAAACTGAAGATGTTAATGAGCTCTAGAATGTATGATGAATATTGTGAAATAGAAAATATGCAAAGGGAGATGTGGTGGAGGAGTAATGAGGGGTAAAGAAAAACTGTGATGATAATTTTTAAAAAGGGAAATAAAGCTTATGTATTTAGGGGGTGGTGGGTTGTGGGGTGGGAGGGGAACAGGAAAAAATGAGAATTAAACTGTGTCATAGACTGGTACAAATTCCCAATATTGAGTGTGATCACGATGTGTATATATACAATGTACCAATAAAGATAAAAATTTTCTAAAAAAAAGATGAAGAGCGTCTGGAAGTGGTGCAGTAGGAGGCACTAGAACAGGGATTGCAGGTCTCTTTCCCAGCCCTTCTTGGGAGATTTGAGTCTTTTTCTGCTGCTACAGTCATGGGGAGCCTTTTATAACTGACACAATTCCAAATGTAGGCTCTTAATAAAAATTAATAAAACCAGACCTGTTTGCATTTGATGTACATGAAAATAAATTGAACTCACCAAACATCTTTTACTGCAAATTAAATTTACAAATGCTAAGTATAGTCCATGTTGCATGTGTACATTAAACATGTGACATGTTATATACAATGGTGATTATACACACTCAGCTCTGACACACACCAGCCTTGAGCGTGATTGTTTTCCTCTTTGCTGACCCACAGCTCCTCCTCCAAAACTGTAAACTCATTTAATCACTCCTACTTCCTGCTACTTACTTTAACCTGAGTTTATGACAATTACAACAATGGTGTTCTATTTCCGTACACGTGATCAGTTACTGAAATGAGGTTTGAAAGGTTAAAGTCCAAGTGGCCAGTGGCCAGACCCTGCCAGACCCAAGTTTCTAACCTATTGTTAGCGAAGCACTAAAAGACAGTCCAGCTTCCAGATGGAAAGTCAGGCAAAGCTTCTTTGTTTCTTGCTTTTTCATCTATCTACTATGGATTCCTATTCTTTTTTTTTTTGAGACAGGATCTCACTTTGTAGTTCAGGCTGGCCCTGAGCTCATTATGTAGCCCAGGCAAGCCTCAAACTCAGTAATACTCCTGCTTCTGCCTCCCGAGTGCTGGGATTACAGGCGTGAGCCACGATGCCCAGCACTGTGATATGTGGTATTGATTGCTATTGGGCATGAGTCACCAGGCCCAGCATTTTATGTGGTTACTGGAGATCAAACTCAGGACCTTGCACTTGCGAGGCAGGTGCTGGAACCACTGAGCTAAATCTCTGGCCCTGGATTCCTATTCTTTTTCTGTTGTTCCTCTCCCTGAAGAATTAGGCCCCAAACAGTAAAAATGATAGGGTTCAGTTTTTTATCACTCCACACCCTCACAGCTATTCTTCATGCTCATGAAAAAGCACAGCTTTCCCTCCCTGCCTCACGAGGACACTTCATTCATCATTATCTTCCTTTTTTCTGACCCATGGTCTTTCTAGCATAAGGAATCCCTGACCTCCTTTTCAGTACTTAACCTCAAGTACAGACTGAAGGCCAGTAGAGAATCTGGCTTACCAACACACCAAAAGGTTTTTTGCCCTGTTAAACTAAATCTGAAAAACCAAAGGATCAGGCACTTGGCACTAAATAGTTACATATCTATACATGCAGGTTCCCTGAACACCTTGCAAAACAATGCTTTCCAGCAGCTGTTACCCTCCACCACGCAAAAGAGCTGGGCCACAGGAACTAAGTGGATGTCACTGAGATGACTCACTGCCGCGTTGCTGCACAAGAGTCTTCTACAGACACATCCTGCTTTGTTCTCAAGGATGGGGTCACTGACATTCAAGGGTCAGTGCCAGATCTCTGTTCCTACACACTAAACATTACCATGCACTCATTCTGCCTTTAGAACCCGTGCTGTGCTTTTTCCATAGAGGATTAATTTTTAAAAATTCTTTAAAACCAATTCTGTCCCTTAGAGTGTCCATCCCAACTGCTGCTGGGTGTAGGGAATATGTGGTGGTATTACATAGTCGCTTCATCCAGTGGAAGAGACTGAGGGCAAAACTCAGCCATCCATCAGGAAGTTTCTCTTCCACCAGCAAGTGGCCACCAGTAGAACCAGGGATGGAGGTCAGACCGGGAGTCTCTACTCCCAGGGTTCTCTGGCATCCCTGTGGATGAGTACCTTCATTACCTCCTTGGTGAAGGAAGCATGAATACCTACATTGAAATCCCCAGGAAATCATTACAGTGTTTTTAATATGTTTAAATTAATATGTAGTAAAATGCAGGGTTTTCTGCTGTTAGAATATGATTTTAGTTATAAGCATTTTTGTCCTTTTTAATAAAGTTCCAATGTAAAGTAACCCAGTTTCAGTATTGCTAAGATGCAGATTTCTGTCCAGCCAGGTACCAACCTGATGATAACAGAGACTCCCAGGCCCCAAAGCAAAAGTAGCACATAGGTGGTGAGAATTTCTCAGTGAGGTCATTCTGGTAGGGTTTGCTTCTTATTATAGCTGCAAAATACAGTACCAATGGCCAGCCCTCACACAGGAGAATTTTGACACAGCTTATGAACCATATGATTTCCCTCATATTGTCTTAATATTTCCCTTGTTTAAAGCCACACAATAAAGAAAGTATGTTAGGTGATAAATATTATGGTAGAAGAGATTTTTTCATGGAAACTTGGGCAACTGTATATCTGATATGGCTGAAATACAATCCTTAAGGACAGAAGGATGAGCAAGACGATTTAGTAACAAAACACCCCACAGTAAGCAATATACACTTGTGTGTGTGTGTGTGTATGCCTGTGTGTGTAGTAATTTCCAACAAAATCTCCTGCTTAAATGCCCTACAAGTAAGACTCAAATGTTTTCTTTGCCTTGTGTACTTCTATAGCATTGTTAACATTCCTGTTAGACATCCTACTTTTAATCTGCAAATGATTCCAAACTTTTATGAAGTCATAGACCTTGGTGAAAATCCTTTGAAAGCTATGGGTACACTCTTCAGTGTGATGGGCTAATGCCCATACACATTTTAATTAACTAACACAATATTCATGAACTTATTATAAAATATAAAGAATGAGAATCAAGATATGTCATGTACAGGTACAAATTCTCAATGTTGAATGTGATCATAATGTATACCTAAAATGTACCAATAAACTCAATAAAGGGGCAAAATATGAAGAATGATTGTTATGGGTAGAACTGTATCCCCTAAATTCATATATTGATGATCTAAGTACCTCAATTTCTGACCTTATCTCAGAATCTGACCTTATTTGGAAATAACTTGTTTACAGAGATGATTAAATTAGAATGGGGTCTTTAGGGTGAACTCTAAACCAACATCCCCAGTGTCTTTTATAAGAAGGGAAATTTTGAACACAAAGATGAACTTAGCACAAACATGATATAAGGACACACGAGAAGACTACCGTCCATAAGCCACAAAGGCTGGAAGAGATTCTCCTAATATGTGGAATCTGTTTTTAAAAACATAGCATGAAAATAGAGAGAAGACTGTTGTTTGACTGCAGGAAGGAATTAAGGGTACATAAAGGGACTGACTGTAAGGGAGGGAAATGTGGAGATGGATATGATCAAAATATGCTATATGCATGCCTTAAAATTCTAAAAAGACAACAATTTCACCTTGTATTTCACATCTTAAATATTCCAAAACTAAATAGAGAAAATTATGTTCCTAAACAGTAACCAAAATGAGAACCTGGATCTTCTGAGCACCAGACCTGCCTGGGTTCCTTCACCGGACTACCTGTGCGATTGACACTGTATCCTGACCAGCCCAGCTGCTCTTCCTGGGAACTTATATTATCCAGAGGGGGGAAAAAGTCTTCATTCTCTACACAGGTCTATGCAGAGTACAGTAAATAGCACTTAGTGAAAGAGATTGAAGGCTTTCTCTCTAGTTTATAAATGCTTCATGGTGAAAGAATTTTTTCTCTGGTTGAACAAATAAACCAGTTTATTGGAGATCCCTGAAGTTAGGTTCTAGTATTCTTCCCAGTGTATGATGAATGCCTGAGAAAAAAATACAACAAAAGAGAAAAGTATGAGAGAAAATGCAGTGCCACGATGACCAATGCTGGTGCCACTGACAAAGGTGTTGTCCAGTCCCAGGTACTCATTTTTACTGGCAATAAATTGGAGTAAAGGTGAGCTATGTGCAAGGGCAGGACTATGTGTGATTTTTATGGAAACTAATATAAACAAGGCTCATAAAGATCAAGGCAAAGCATTCTTGAATTAGGAGCAGAATAGACAAAATACATGGCTTTAATTAGAATATTGCCTTTCTAATAAGGTTTTTAACTGTGGGAATGGAATTTGGGTTCAAGTTAATCTGAGCTTGGCATGTACATTTGAGCCAGACTTGCTTCTCAAAACAAGCCAACTCCTTGCAAGCTGCTTTGGGCATAGTCCATATTACAGTCTCCTGCACCTACTGAGTTTGGATTAATAATACAATTTTCTCAACAAGGTAATACATGATATCACAAAGTTCAAAATAGTGGAAAAGTATGCACAAGATGGTGTCATTCCAGTTGCATATTGTGCCTCTTAATCATGACTGTCACTCCACTGGATAAAGAGGTCCTGGGAGAGGGGACTAGACTGTGAAGCACAATAAGGAAATCTGTTATTAAGATGTGGGGCTTGGTGAGAAGAAACGGATCACAGAAGAGTGACCTTAGGGATTATATCTATCCTGGCCACTTCCTTTCTGGTTTTCCTTTTCTGCATTCTTCCTGTCACCAAAAGATAAGCAGTTCCATGCGCAAGTGGCCTGGAAGTTAAGTCTGTGCCTTGGAACTAGCTGGGCATGATCCGAGCCCTTTGAAACTATGAGCCAAAACAATTCTCACTTTGTTTGTTTGTTTACTGGCACAGGACCTCACATGAGCCACCATGCCCAGCATTGTGGTATGTGGTACCGATTGCTGGTGGACATGAGTCATCACGCCCAGTATTGTGGCGTGTAACCACCCAGGAATGAACTCAGGACTTTGCACTTGCAAGGCAAATGCCAGAACCACTGAGCTAAATCCCTGACCCCTCTCACTTTTTTTAAATTGCAAGTTTCAAAGCATTTTGTCCTGGCAATGAGGAAACAAACCAATACACATATCAAAGCTCTAAGAAAATATGTCAACATGAAGAAGAAATAATGTTTCCTTTATAGATCTTGTCTACTTCAGTATTTCTGGAATTTGTAATGTTATTCCTACTTAACACGTGAAGTTATCATGAACTAGCAAATATAAGTAGTCATTCCAACTGTACAATAAATAATAAAGTTTAATTCAGACTCTATTATAATGCCATATAGTATGCAATTTAATTGGTATAATGAAGGTTGGGATTTCTTTTGCATTGTTTTGATTTTTTTTGATAACTATGAAGTAGACATTCAGTGTAAATAATCTGAAGGTAACAGAGAGTATATATACTAACCAACTTTCACATGACTGAGAGACTATACCCAACACCACAACTTAACAGGAGAGGCTTAATTTGCTCACAATTCCAGTCCATGATATGCTGGCTCCAAAGCAGAGACATCATGGCAGAAGGCCACGCAGGAGGAGGTGCTCAGTTTCCAGGAAGCAGGATAGGAGAACAGAGTCAGAGAGGAAGGGCCAGACCATCTATATTACCCAGAGTCCCTTTCCCATGGCCCACCCAGACACATTCATGAGCATGATTCCTTAACCTGATGAAGTTGATATATCAGAACTAAAGATCACAGTAGACATAAAAACCCACCCTGGGGTTGGAGATTTAGCTCAGTGGCAAGTGCAAGGTTCCTAGTTCAATCCCTGGTAACCACATACAACAATACCAGGCATGGTGACTCATGCCCAGCAGCAATCAGTACCACATACCACAATCCCAGGCATGGTGGCTCATGCCTGTAATCCCAGTACTTGGGAGGCAGAGGCAGGAGGATTGCTGAGTTTGACACTTGCCTGGGCTACATAGTGAGCTCAGGACCAGCCTGAACTACAAAGCAAGACAAAGAAAGAAAGAGAGAGAGAGAGAGAGAGAGAGAGAGAGAGAGAGAGAGAGAGAGAGAGAGAGAGAAGAAAGAGAAAAAAGAGAAAGAAGGAAGAGAGAGAAAGAAGGAAGGAAGAAGGAAAGAGAGAAAGAGAGGGAGGGAGGGAGGAAGGGAGGAAGGGAGGAAGGAAGGAAATTACAATTCCATTTCCTTTTATTCATTTCAAATTTAAGTATGAGAAAGTAAGAAAATGCTTAATATGTTTAAGTTCCACTTATTACTTATGAGAATGTCAAATATAACCTTAGAATTAAATTGCATTTTAGAGAAATGTCTGCCAGCTGTCCTCCTACTTCTTATTTCTTTTCTTATATTCTCCCCCATACATTCATTAAATATTTTCCCTGGGTTCTGCTTTTTCCCTCTTATTTCAGCTGCTATTTATTATTTGTCTACTATGTGCTAGATATCGGGCTAAATTCCTAGCAGACATCAATCTTCTCAGACATTGAATAATCATATAGCCTAAAGTGGGTGTTTTTAGGGCCATCTGATAAACAAGGAGATTAAAAATTAAAGAGGTTAAGTAGCTTGCTAGAGTGAGAAGATACCACACACACACACACACACACACACACACACACACAGGGCACCATAAACTCACTGTCTTCAGCTAATTCTAATGGGAATATGAAGCTCCCCCATCTCTACCTGTAGTCAGCAATTCTCTCTATGCTCCAGAGTCAGTTATCCAGCCCCACAGTAGATACTGCTACTTGGATGTTCCAGTAACTCCACACAGCTTCTTGGTAGTTGGTGTTATTAGTTCCATTCTATATTGTGTGTGTGTGCGCATGCACATGCGTAAGATACACTGTGCGCCCACCTTGGGTGGACCCAGAGGATGTAGCAGAGGAGAAGTCTCTGTGATCACAGATCTTGTAGTGGAAGATGTCAAATGAGAGCTGCAGGAAGACGGAGCATTGACATCATAAGGTGGACAAACTTTTGCTAAGACCTAAGGAGAACAGGGGAGGACAGAGGGAAGAGCTGAGCAAAGGCAAAGCCAGGGAGGAGAGGAATGGAGTGGGGCAGCAGAGAGGTCATCGGAAGTCAGATTAAAGAATCTGTAGATACTTTCTCCAAAATATCTCCAAATTGTTTGTTCCTCTCAGTTTGAAGCACAGCCAACGTCTCTATCTTCCCATTCTTGTTCGCTCCTCAGTCTGAGGGCCTTTTCCTCACACTCAAATCCGGTCACTTCACCCCCTCCAGAGGGGCCTGCAGTCTCTGAGACCAAACTCCACTGTGCTGCTGCTGCTTCGGGACAGCCAAGCTGCCCTCCGGGACCTGCCCTCACCCTTATGATTCTTGGGTGCCCAGCAAAGTCTGTGGGCTTCCATTCCTCTTCATTACACAGCTCGCTTTTATTCAGATTCAATGACATGTGTCATTTGAGAAAAATGTACACCTGGAAATCTGGTTGTTGAAAGGCACAGAGGTCTTTTTCCTCGGACCTGAGACTCAGAGCTGCAGAACCCAGTGCATATGGAGACCGAAGGTCAGAAAGAGCAAAAATGAGCCCTTCCGTGGTTTTTTGTGTGGCCCCCACTGCAAAAGAGCAGTGGTTCCATCCTGTGGAGCAAAGACCCTGTGCTGAGTCCACAGGCATAGGTGTGCAGCCAGAGCAGGCAACCAGCTCCCTGGAAATAAAAGATGAGTCCTTTGCCAGCACAAAAGTTGGTTATAACAGTGAGTATTTAAGTCAATAAGATACTGGGGTTTGATTTTGGTTTCTGTGAGTTGTTGTTTTGTTTTGTTTTGTTTTCATTTCTTTCCTAGGCTATAGCTGCCTGATGGTGGGCTGAATAGTCAAGTTATCCTTTCCCTGAACAATTCAAGCCATGCACTGTGTACCTCCTGGGAACACCCCCATTCAAAGGCCTGCCTGTCTTAAAATAAAAGTGCATACTGCGCATGGCAGGCCACACATGCAAAGCACTGAATGCCCGTCATGATGCTCCAGCAGCACGGAGCCCTCCACATGCCAGTGTCCTTCATTTCTTCTCTCCCAAGAAGGCAGCTTTCCCGTCTGTCCAGCCCAACACAAGAGGGCACCGCCTCATGACCCCTGCAGGTAGATCAGGGTACAGAGGGATGCCCTACAAGTCAGACTCTGTGATTTAGAGTTGTATAACCTGTCGCAACCAGGTTAACTAAGTGACCTTCATTATTTTGTGATGCCGTGACCCAGCTGACTCATTTCTAACAATGAAAAAGTGATACTCAATTTCCAATGCTGCTTTGAGGCTCACCTGGTATGACATGATTTTAAGCCATCTGCACAGTGCCTGGCACAGAACAGAAGATGATTTTTCTTCTTTTCTTTGGGCTCTACAGTCTAGTCCACAATAAGAAGAATGCAACTTTCTGAAGTTGCACAGTCATTGTGAAAAGCAAGTTGTTGTAAAATCTCCAAAGGCAACAAAGGGCAGTTTTTTACTTCCATATAATTTAAAACAGATTGGGGAAGAAAAAGGAGGAAATTCATTGAAAATAATGAATCATGTCTAGATGGCAGAGCCTGATACAATTTCTAATTGTTCAAATAACTGACTTTTATGAGGAGAACAAATTATCATCAAAGGAAATGATATCCTGCTAATGTCTTATTAATAACAATTACATTCCTCAGAAGTTGATATAAAAGACAGGATTCAATTGGTTCAAAAAGATACAACTTTAACTGTATCATTTGGCTGGAAGTGTGCTGGTCATAAAATGTCCATAATTACTGCAATTCTGTCCCTTATTTGAGCTGAAATTATACTCCTGACATCCCCTTAGTGACAAAAGCACATTTAACAGACAAAAAATTTAGATAGTACTGGTCAGCCTCTTCTGATTGGAAGTTGGCTGGCTGCAGCTGCAGTATTTCTATGTTAAGTTATGCTCATACATTCCTGTTCTGACTGGAACAGTTTGGTCTCTGTTGTTTTGATTGCAGTATTGTCCAGCAGGCCAGATTCATGATTAGTTCACATTATTAAGATGACTGGCACTCCTTTTGGATGGTAGTTGAAAGTTCACCGGAAATGAGCCTTGAAAGTGACCAGACTGCATATCTGGAGAGGGAGTGGGGTTATGTACTTGTTGCTTCCATAATTCATAAATATTTAAGCAGGATCTGGTTACTATCCAGTAGCTTCCTGACTTCCCTGAGGAGCAAATGGGAGAAAAGTCAAAACTGCTCTGTTTCCAGGGATTATAGAATAAATACTTTGGCAAAATGAGTCACTAATCAGATAAGTAGCACTCTTGTAGAAAATCTCTCCACGGTGCTAGATTAACCCATCCTTGTTCTGTAGAAAGCTCCTCATGTGTTTTGTTAAGGGATATAATGGCTAGCATTGTGCTAGAATGGGCACACCACCCAACATGGACTAACAGGATGTCTTTTCCAACCTTGATAGAGCATATGTTACTTAAGTTAACCATCCCACAATGTAGACAAATTTCAAACTATCATTGTGGACACCATAAATGTATATAAGTTTTATTTTTCGATATGGTCTGGTTCTAAAATGTGTCCCAAAAGTCTCATGTTTTTGGAGGTAGGGAATGGTTGGACGAGGTGATCAGTGAGGATGTGATCTTGATGGATTTAGTCTTGTCCTAGCTCCTCCCTTCTTTCTTTGATTCCTGGTTGCTACAGGTTGAGCCGCACTCCTTCACCATCCTCTTCCACCATGCTGTTTCTGTGTTGGTCCCCGCCAACCATGGACTGAACCTTCAGAAAACTGTGAGCCCAAATGCATCTCTCCTCCTTTAAGTTGTAAGTAACAGATATTATTTCCCAGCAATAGGAAAATGACTAGTACATTTGTCAGTTAAGAAAACAAATAATTTTAAAAACTTGTCAGTCCATGACTAATCCTAGAACTTGAGAACTGGAGGCAGGGAGTTTGCCATGAGTTCAAGAGCAGATGAGGCTCCATAGTGACTTTAGTAGTCTGAACATATATGGTGATACCCTGTCTCAATAAAAATAAAAAGCAAAAAAAGGTTCTAAGTTAGACAAGAGGAATAAGTTCATGTGACCCACTCTACATCATAAAAATTACAGGTAATAACTGCCACTCGCTCTGCACAGCTGCTCAACTCCCACTTTTCCATTGTTAGTATCAAAACTCCCTGAGGGGAGGCTGTGGGAGACTGAGAAAAATCACACTGACACAGGTATAAAGAGAAAACTGGGGACGGTGGGACACAGCCCTCTGATGAAAAACTGATGCTGTCCCTGTCCAGCAAGTTTATTTTATACAGCATCAGGGAGGTGTGCATAGGGCGGTTCCAGAGAGAATGAGCTCTACTCCATTAAGCTGAGAATGTGGGAAGTAGGACACTCTCAAGGCTACATGGGGGTGTTGCAGTTAGTTATCAAGGTCCTGGAGCTTCCTGTATCCTCCTTACCATGGGAGCTGAATACAAGAAGGTTAATACAAGAAGAGCCAAGCCTTCTGCATTACTCAGAGGTCCAACTGAAGGCCCTGGGCTTGGTGCTCCCTACAACTCCATACAAATAACAATATATCATGTACTTCAAATTCACTGAAATGCTTTCTCTTCCTTGTCGTGGTGTTGAACACCCCAGGTGTGTGTGTGATACAACTCTCTAGAGAACTCAAATTCATGTTGTAGTCCTATTGTATTATAATTCTGTGTTCATATTGATTTTTTCCATCATACTACAAGAACTTCCTTTGCAGGAATTGTCTCAGATGCATCTTTCTAAGCACAACAACCAGCACATCTGGCACAGAGTAAGGGCTCTGTAAATATCAGACAAATGACAATTCTGTGGCTGTTGGGAGGAATAAATAGTTGGAAGTACTTTGAAATCAATACAGCTGTATACAGGAATTAGCTATTCCCCCATTATCAGATTCCAAGCCCACTTTTACTAAAGAAAACCAAATCAAATCAGGAGTCATGCATTTATAATCTCTTTACTGTTGTTATTCTTTACTGTTGTTATTCTTTCAAATGTAACCAACTTCCTCTTAAATGGGAGGTGCTGTCTTTGGCACTCAAGAAAAAAAATAATTAGACAAAGTCCCTGAGCTTAGATTCTAGTGAGTAGGGTAAGGACAAACTACAAGCAAGTAAAGTGTGAATAAATAAGACAAAGACCATTAATGATGAGTCATGGGAAGGAGGCAGCACAGAGCCAGCCCAGGAGAAGGCACTGTCTCAGATTGCACCATCCTCCCACGTAAGGGAGGACTCTTTCATGGCTTCTTTTTTTTTTTCCTTCTGCCTGCTTAGCTCATTTTTAGTTTTTCTAACCCCAGAAAGGAATTTTAGGCAAGCAGAATTAATTCAAATTAATTTATCTAAAGTATAAATTGAGTCACATTAACTTTTGCTTAAAAAGCTGCATTGGTGAGTAATGAGGAGTAAAGAAAAAATGTGATGGTAATAATAAAAAGGAAACAAAGCTTATGTATTTAGGGGGTAGGGGATGTGGGGTGTAGGGGAATGGGAAAAATGAGAATTAAATTGTGTCATATACTGGTATTCCCAGTATTGAGTGTGATCAGCATGTGTATATACAATGTACCAATAAATATTTTTTAAAAGCTTCATTGGCTTCCTATTGCCTACAAAGTAAAGTACAAGTCATTTATCAGTGCCCACAGTCCTCCAGTTTGGCATCCTGTGACTTGTCATCCTGTGACTCTCTGGCTATGGCTACCCACTCATTTCCCACATCAACCCAAGGTCTTTTTCCACTCCATTCCCCAAACTGATTTCCCCTCTTACTTCCTCTAACCCTAACAGTAGTCCAGAACATAGATTCCACCTTTAAAGTTCAGACTTTGTGGCCAATGGGTCTTGGATGCCTGGCACCTCCCTAATACATGTGAGTGCCTTCTTTCCTAGCTTAGAGAAAACACTCCTGCAAGATTCTAAGACTCCCTCATGGTATCTATCTGGTTCTGCTTTGTGTTATTGTTTTTAGGAATATGTCACATCTTTCCATCTGGATTACTATTTCCTTGAGAGGACAAATTGTTTTTTAAAGTGATGCTGTCCAAATCAGTACAAAAGAGTGTTCAATAACTGTTGGATAGATGAGTTTGGTGAATAAACAAATGACCCAGCAAGTAGAAAATGAAGCAGCTGAATTCTTTCATGTTCATCTGCTTCCAGTTCTAGTGTCAGATTTACTATACATCTTAGATAGATACATTCATCACTCCTTTCAGAGTTTGGTAATAAACAGTTACTGTAGAGGTTCAGAAAGTGAGCATAATTTCTTTTCAGCAAGAGCGCTCATTTTGGTGACAATTCAGAAGATTATATGTAGAGTACAATTAGGAGCTATTTCTACTTTTAAAAAAGTAGTCTTGAAGTTCTCTTTTATAGAAGATTCTAAGTGCATGATTTTGATGATTCTCCTATACAATAATCTTGATAACACTTCTTGTAATAAGACCTCAAGCTTTGAATAGCACAGAGTTTGAACATCTGTCCAAGCTTTTACTTTAGCATGAAAGCTTAGATAAGCCATGGAGTGTAGAGAAAATGCTGGAATTGTTGACCATTCTTTACAAAGTATAATTTTGAACTGTTCTCTTGCCTTCTTATTTCATAGATGCAAAAGACCACATGTATCAATTTGCCTCTTACATGATAACAAATGGCTTGTTCATATGGGTATTTTCCATTACACATCAGAGATACATGCTACATTTCATACAAAACTAAATATGAAAGGTCTTGAATAGTATGTAAATCCAGAAGTTTCTAAGTTCTTCTCTCAGATGTGTCATTGGATACCTTACAGATTTACAGATTATTGATATTCACA
>PVIC010031290.1:0-21416 GCA_004025085.1 Thryonomys swinderianus | reverse complement strand
ATGAACAAGGGTGTACATCTGTCTTTCCAATGTGATTTTTAAAATTCTTTTGGGTATATTCCTAGCAGGGGGATAGCCGGGTCAAATGGGACCCCTAGTCCTAGTTTTCTGAGAAATCTCCACACGGATCTCCACAATGGTTGCACAAGTCTGCAATCCCACCAACAGTGGAGAAGGGTTCCTTTCTCCCCACAGCCTCGCTAGCATTTATCGTTGGTTGATTTTGTGATTGCGGCCATTCTTTGTGGAGTGAGATGAAATCTCAGTGTTGTTTTCATTTGCATCTCTCGAATGACCAGTGATGTTGGACATTTCTTCATATGTTTCTTAGCTGCTTTGACTTCTGCCTCTGAGAAGTGTCTGTTCATTTCAGATGCCCATTTTTGAATTGGGTCTTTAAACTTGGGGAGGCTGATCTGTTTGAGCTCTTTATATATTGTAGATAATAGCCCTTTGTTTGATACACAGCTAGTAAAGATTTTTTCCCATGCTGTTGGTTGTCTTTTAGCAGTGCCAGCGACTTCTGTGGCTGTGCAGAAGCTATTCAGTAGAATGAGATCCCATTTGTTGATTCTTTCTGCTAGTTCTTGTGCTATAGAGGTTTTATTCATAAAGTCTCTGCCTAAGCCAATGTCTCCAAGAGTTTTACCTAGCCTGTTTTCCAACAGGCTTACTGTTTCTGTTTTAATGTTTAAGTCTCGTATCCACTGTGAGTTTAGTTTTGTGCATGGTGAAAGAGATAGGTCTAGCTTTAGCTTTTGGCAAGCTAAAGCCAAGTTTTGGATAGGTTACTTTAGATCGTAGCATTCAGTGTAATGAGTTATTAGGAAGGGAATAGTCAAAACACATATTACAATTCCGCAGTCTAAGAATGGATTAAAAACTTCCATCATGTGTTTTCAATTACCTAAATTTCTATTCATATTTACCTGTCCATCCTTGATTGTCATAATTGTGTAGTAGCAGTGGTTAAATAGTTAAGCAATTGGACTTTGGAGTTTAGAGTACTTGCACTGAAATCCCAACTCTTCTGCTTAGAGGCTGCATGGCCTTTGGTCATTTTTTAAACTTGTGCCAGTGGCTACAATGTAAAATTGGTGCAATAAGCAGCAAGTGTAGTGATTTAAACTGTATTAGGGCAGGGTAAGAATTTAATAAGTATTAATACATATCAACTTATGACCTTTCCCTGGTATGTGTGGCACTTTAAAAGGTACCATTAGGTGTCTACCCAATGGTCATTTTCATTTCTTTCTTGCTGGCACAATCTATCTTTGACAGAAGAGATCAAAATATGTGATGCTCATTTCTCCAAGCCTCCTTTGCATTGGAGCATGAGTGTGTGACCTATCCCCAATCAGACTTGCGTTTGCCTGCAGTCGGGGAATGTGGTTGTGATGTTGAGCTCATTGATGTGCCTATATGCACAAAATTTCTCTCTGAAAAGAAATATCTAGGAAGACTCTACCCTTCTTTCCTATACTGGTGTCAAAAGCTGATGAAAGCTCTGTGACCATCACTGGAAAAGTAAGGCAGGTAATCACAAAACAAAGGTTACCACAGCTGAAATGCAGACAAAGCCCGAGTCCTGGGAGACATGGGTGTCTGCTATGGCAACCCCACAGCACTTAACTTCTTCCTAGGTGAAGCAGTGAGAGCTCCTACGGGATTCCAGAAGGCCACTTTTCGTTGAGTATGGTTGCTTCCAGAAGAAAATGTTACAACTGATAAAAGGCACTTCAGAAAATAGCACTGACATTTTGAAAAGTGCTAATGTTTGGAAACATGTACATAAAGTGTTTTGATCAGTAAACTATACAATTGTAACAGATTGATATTACTATATTGAAGCCCATAGGCAAAATTTTGACCTAGTGATTATCTCTTCCATATTACATAATCATGTTTAACTTAAAAGCAAGGATGGGCAAAGTCCTACTCAAAGATGTCTATCCAAATAGCAACATTTATATTTAAAAAAAGGAAAAATAATCTTTTGTTTTGAAAGCTTTTCTTAAAATATATACATGACCACAACTGTGTTATGATGGTTTCATATTTGTATCACTGAGTTATTAAGCTTCTGTTTCCAAAGAACTACATTCTGTCCTATAATCTTTTTTTTGTATTTGACACCTGAGAGTCTGTGATTTTCTTAGGTTCTTTACATAGGTCACAAAATCTTGAATGTTACTAATTATGTTATTGGGTTTTCAAACAATTCAAGTATAATAGAAGTGTCTATTCTCTCTATAGTCACATGACAGAAATAATACAAGACTAAACCTATATTCCTACAGTCCTTAATAACTAAAATGAGACAAACAATATTTTAAAGAGAAATTTTTACACTCATGCATCACTGTCTCTGAGTAAGCCAAAGAAATGTTAATCTCCCAGAGGATTCAATATTGAATTAAAATATAAGGAAAAGCAATGTCATTCACTTCATGGCATTAAACATAAAATTATGAAGTATGGCCGGGTGTGGTGGCTCACGCCTGTAATCCCAGCACTTGGGAGGCAGAGACTGGAGGATTGCTGAGTTCCAGGCTTGCCTGGACTACATAGTGAGCTCAGAGCCAGCCTGAACTACAAAGTGAGACCCTGTCTCAAAAAAAAAATTATGAAGTATGCTATATGAAATGTTCCATATATGAGCTAATTTTCTTGTATGTAGACACTGAACAGATGATACAATGTGGGCTAAATTTGACATCATTTATTTAACTAGTAAAACATTTTTGACTTTTGCAGGTTCAGGAAAAGTAGATTCACATATGGTATTTTGCATTTTTTTTTTATAAAAAGTCATTCTGAAGACAGTGACTCTGGTAAAATCTGGATGAAAAGAGATACTGTTCTTGATTTTGCATCATGTACTTTGCAACTTAAAACAATCATTGTTTACTAATACCTAGCACTTACTTACAGGACATTTAATAAGGCTCCGTGTTCTACAAAAATGTCTTCAAATACTACAACAATCCTAGTAGATGCTGAGAATTATTCTTTAATTTTTTAAAAAGAGAAACAAAATTCAAAGAAATAATTTGCCTAAGACTCACTGATAGAAAACACGAGGATGGACTAATCTGATATCAAAGACTTTGTTCTTAACTACTGCACTATGAGAAACTCCTTTCAACCTGACCATGCCCACACCCAGGTAAGGATCTCTGTTCAACAACAGGCAGCATATATCTCAGTGTTATGCAATGAATGGTTTAAAAATGTGTATTTTAAAATCCGAACCCCAATGTGATGGGATTCCTCTGAATCGGGGAATTAGGTCACAAGAATGGAGCCTGGATAAGTAGACTAGTGCCCTTATAATAAAAGGCATGAGATAAATTGGTTTTGTTTTTGTTTTTTCTTTCTGGCATGGGAGATACAACCAAAAAGGCATCCCTTTGCAAACACCAGGACAGGATGTTCCCTCACCAGGAACCAAGATGTCTGGCTCTTAACTTTGATACTTTCCAGATACCTTAATGTAAGAAATACACCATGAGTTCAGAGCCAGGCTGGGCTGTATTCTGGTTCAAGACCAACCCAAACTATGTAGTGAGATTCTGTCCCTCCAAAGAACAAAAATAAAAATAAGTAATACAAAAAATGAGCGAAGGGCCTGAGTAACATTTCAAGAGTGATACACAAATGACCAGTAACTATTAACAGGTACTTACCTGTTAGTTACCAGGGAAATGAAAATGCACATCATAATGTAATGCTCCCACACAATCCTTGAACAACAAAAATAAAAATGATGCCTCCAGTAAATGCTGAAAAGATGAAGTAGAGCCAGAGATTTAGCTCAGTGGTTCCGGCGCCTGCCTAGCAAGTGCAAGGTCCTGAGTTAGATCCCTGGTAACCACATACAATGCTGGGCGTGGTGACTCACGCCCACCAGCAGTCAATACCACAAACCACGGTGCCCAGCGTGGTGGCTCACGCCTGTCATCCCACCACTCGGGAGGCAGAGACAGGAGGATTGCTGAGTTCGAGGTTTGCCTGGGCTACATAGTGAGCTCAGGGCCAGCCTGAACTACAAAGTGAGACTCTGTCTCACAAAAAAAAAAAAAAAAAAAGATGAAGTAACTGGAATTTTCATGATGCCTGTATAGCATGTTAAAGATGGGTATTCATTTTATAAACATAAATACATGTATAGCTCACGTGCCACACTTCATCCTTAGGAAAGAAAAAGAAAACCATATGTTCATAAAATGCCTTTTATAAGAATGTTATGAGCAGCATATTCAGTAATAAAAGGGAACATACAACTAAAAATGCAATGTTATGCATCTTTAGTAGATTTTCAGCTTCTTTTTCTTCATGTTGGGACATTTATTCTTGCCATGAGAAGTAGCTTGTGCTGACCCACGGATAGGAGAGGTCTTCAGCTGCTCACTAATCTCAGCAAGTCACCAGACACAGCCTCAGGTGAAATTGGACTGCAGTTCGATAGTCACCCTACAGGAGAGTATTTTGAAAACAGTCTTACTGGAACATGGCCAAGAGTGTATGCTCTAGTGTATTCCCCGTGGCCTTTTCCCCAGGGCTTTTTCTGTGCAGGGTAGTTAAACAGTATGGTCCTAGCCATACTGTTTACTATTCAGGTCTTAGGAGTGACCATACTGCTCTATATTCCCATTATATGGAAATCTTGGATTATTTTTAATAGGTAGAGTCTTAAATAACAGCGTGAAATTACAGTTCTGGAATAGTCTAGAATGAGGTTTTTTTTTCCAATTTGAATAATGGAGTAAGAAATGTGAGAAACTGAAGGTGTAAATGAGGTCCAAAATGTATGATAGGTATAGAGAGATAGGAAGAAAGGGGAAAGGGAACAGGGCAGGGCAGGGGAAAGCAAAGAGGGGAAAGAAAAAAATTTGATGGTAAAAAGGAAAAAAAATGGAAATAAAGCTTATGGCTATAGGAGGTGGGGGGTGAAGGGAGGGCAGGGGAGTGGTAGAAAATAAGAATCAAGACATATCATGAATAGGTACAAATTCTCAATGATGAATGCTATCATAATGTGCACCTAAAATGTACCAATAAACTCAATAAAGAAAAAATTGAATAAGAGGCTTTTCAATGTGAAAATTCATTATCTAAGACAGATTTTAGGAACAGATAACTCCACTTAGTCAATTTAAGTCTCATATACTCATTTAATAAGTCTGCCTTTAGATTTTGTGAATGTTTTTATTTGAATGTCAACGTTGTTTATAGCTAAAGCCAGTGCAATTTAATTAATACATTTTATAAAATGGAGTCTAACTACTTTTAACAGTTATTTTAAAATTTATGAGAAGTTAGCAAAGTTAACTAGAATCCTAGTTGACGCTGAGTAGGCCAACATTGTTCATGCTGTTTATCTGAACTCTGTTGCGCGCCCCCCCCCCCCTTTTGAGACAGGGTCTCTCTCCTTTTGTAGTTCAGGCTGGCCCTGAGCTCGCTATATAGCCCAGGCCAGCCTCCAACTCAGCAATCCTCCTGCCTCTGCCTCCCGAGTGCTGGGATTACAGGCGTGAGTCATCACGCCTGGTATAGTTGTATGTGGTTACCGGACTACTGAACTAGCGACCTTGCACTTGCTAGGCAGACACTGGAACCACTGAGCTAAACCTCCGGCCCTCTTCTCCCCCTATTTATTTTCCTGAGAAAACTGTCCAGAGAAATTAGTTTTGACTTGCCAAAGGTCACAATCCATCAGTGATGGTCATATCACAATTCCCAGCACCTTTTACACTTTTCGTATAAGGAACAACTATGTGTTGATTTTTTGTTTTTAAATCTCATAAACTTTCTACTGAACCATCACAATGCTGAGGAAAAGAAGGCATTGTCGGAGTCAGAAAATAAGACAGAAAATAAGAGTAATATCAATAGGTAGAATCAGGCATGTTTAAAATACTCTTAATTACTGCTCTATATATGAAATAAAGTCTGTATATTAACCTAAGAGGAACAAGACGTAGAAGCACCGAGTGATTTTCCCAAATACAATCAAAGTTATAAATTATACCTACATGTAAAGAATGTGCGATTCTGGAGAACACCAACCGGCTCCCTCATTTAACAGAAAAAAACTTGAGTGCCTAAGGGAGGACTCAGATAAAAAACAAAACAATTAAAACGAGGTTTCTTTCCATCGCGATGTCTTGGCTTTTCTAAACCTCTGGTTTAGAAAAATCAAGAGAAGGGCGCTTCCAGATCTATGTAACAATATTCCAAATAGGAATTTTTCCCTTTTTGGTTAAGCTCCGTTAAGATTTTTTTCAGTAACTATGTAACTGCTGTTCTTTTCTTGAAGCCAAACTAGGCGGAAAAATGTTCACTAAGGAAACAGAGGGCGGAGACAAAGCGTCCCTCCCCACCCGTTCACTTTGACCAATAGCAGCAGAGCTGGCGCGGGCTCTCTGGAATTCAGGCCAATCGGCTGCGCCAGGTGTAGACCAGACGGAAGGGGCAGGGCGGCCGTTGCCACAGAAGCCATTTGTGTATCAGTTGTACGCTTGTGCCAATTCGCTGGGCGGGCCCTCTTCCTTCGCTAGCTGTTCTAGGAGTTCACCTGCCTCTCACCTGGCGTCCCTTGCCTTTCTAGTCTTTCTCCTGGCTCCACAGCCCGCTGCGTCCCGCTCCTTCCTGGCTGACGCAAGGCTGAAGAGACAGGTACGCGGGCCGAACAGCCCATTACCACAGCAGAGCGCCAGTCGCGAACCCTCAGGCCTATCGCGTCCCGCTGCGGCGGGCCGACGCCACTGTGACGCGCTTACGCCAAGGGGACGTACTGACGCACAGAGGAGTTCGAGGTGGGGCTTCGGGCGCAGGAACTCCAAGAAAGGGTGCTTGGCAGGGGCGGAAAGTTGTTCTGGGGCGGGGTGGGCCCGGTAACAGCGGATCGTGGTGTCCACTCTAGCTGGTCCCACCGCCTCTCCCCGGGGCGAGGGCCGCAAGACTTTCACTCCTAGGTAGTGTTTTCCCTGAGACCTTGAGGCGAATCTTATCTCGAGGTCAGTTTGTCCAGAGCAGGTGTCCGGGTATTCGAGGGGTTTTTTTTTGTTTGTTTTTTAGAAATTTTTGTTCTTAACTGTTCTGCTGGCTTTTCAGCTCCCACCAATTTCCCAGTGAGATATATTCTAGGTAGCGCTGGCTCCTTGAGAAGTGGCAAGCCTCTGGCACGCGTGCCGCGGCGGGCAGGCAGAGTGCCCCGGGCCCCAGAGCCAAGTCCCCTCAGGGTCGCTCCGGCCTCCGAGCCTCGCATCGTCGCTCACCTGTTGCCACTTTGCCGTAAATGAATAGGATTTAGATTAGACTTTGGGCACTCGATCTCTAAAAAGGTTCGCCATCACTGCTCTCGGTTCTTACAGAAGACCCCTTTTCCCTCCACGTTTGGCATAGTATCTTGGGAAGCGCTGGAGGCTGCCTTGCTTTCACTTCCAGCTCAGTCAATGAATTACTAGTGTGATTTTCGGTCGTTTAATCTTCCTGATTTCAGCTTCCTTTTCTATAAAATGGGGACACCAGTGACCACTGTAGGGTAGAGGTAATAAAAGTTCAAGTAATTTCTACAAGGGAGTTAGTGTGTGCTGTTTATTGACAATAACCATAACCACACTGGCAGTGTTCATTAAGTCTTACTTCAAAGACTGTTCCATATCATCTGATGCTTTGTAATGTTTCCAAGTGTTTGAGTGAAGGTCTCGGAGTAGTTTTTTGTTAGTTGTAATGAAAGGAGTAACTACAGAAGGCCTCTGTCGCCTTGGTTCTGGGGATTGAGCTCACCCCTCCCCTCCGTCTTTCTCTCCCTCCTTCCCTCCTCCCTTCCTGTCTTCTTTTCTGCCTGCCTGCTTGCCTCCCTCTCTCCCTCTCTCCTTCCCTGCCTCCCTTTCTCTCCCTCCTTCCATCCCTCCCCCTTACCTGTCCCTCCCACACCCTTCCTTTCTTCTCTCTTTCCTTTATTTCTTCCTACTTTTCTTTTTTTCTTTCTTTTTATTTTGAGACAAGTTCTGATTGCTAAATTGCCCAGGCTCCATCTTCCTACCTGGGGATCTCAGAGTACCACCAAACCCAGCCTATCTTCTTATATATCAATTTAGTTTGATGCTGTTCTGTTTGCAGTAAGAATATCATTATGTTTATAATTTTTAAGTTATCAATATTTTGTCTTTTTCTTTGGCTATTCCCACAGTAGATATGTACTAATAGTTGAGGTTTATGTATCCCAAACATCTCAAGATAAGAAAAAAATGACTTGGTTTATATTATCTATTATGTTTGCCAAGAGGAAAGAGTATACCAATAATGTTGCAATAATCTCTATCTCCTAGGTGGGATTCTGTTGGAAATCAATGATTGTTTTCTTCAGGGTCTGTGTTAATAGTGCTCAGTTTATGGCCACCTTAATAACGATTTGCAAAAATTCTGCAAATATTTAGGTCCTGAACAATTCTCAGCACCTAAAAGCATGGTAAATAAAGGGCAGAAAATAGGCTCAGAGCCCTAATTGGATAACATAAATATACTGTGTGTGTGTGTGTGTGTGTGTGTGTGTGAAACCTATTCAGCCCTTGGTTCATATTGGGGATTATTAAAAGAAAAATGGTTTCTATTTTAGAATAAAAGCAAGGCTGGTATGTGCTGAGGAGTTGACTGTAAATCAAAATTATTTCTTGAGATCCCAGTCTACAGAGAGTATTTGATCAGATGAATGGATGAAAGATAAACTGTAACAGGTCCCTCTCTCAAAGGCGGTAGCTATTGGAACTGAACAAATACGATGGCTTTATTTCTATGACTTAGCCAAAGCATATTCCTCTTGACCCTTTAAGTTTAGCTTTTCATTTGATTTTGTGTATCTGTATATTTTTAATTCTTTTGCACTAAAAATAACTGAAAATACTGTTATGCCCTAGTAGTAGATATGTATTTTCATCATTCAAAAGGATCATCTTAGTTTCTATATATACTATTTAGTTGTTTATTTTGGATTTTAATTGCTGATATTTAAAAACCTTGAGCAAATATTCATTGGCTTGTGTACTAAATATTTGTCTGTATGGGATATAGAACCAACAGGCAAATAAATGTATTTTTATAGATATTTTGGATCTGAGTTGCAAATTAAGTATTGTGAATAATTTTTTTTTTTTTTTTGAGACAGAGTCTCTCTTTGTAGTTCAGGCTGGCCCTGAGCTCCCTATGTAACCCAGGCAAGCCTGGAACTCAGCAATCCTCCTGTCTCTGCCTCCCGAGTGCTGGGATTACAGGTGTAAGCACCATGCCCGGCTATTGTGAATAATTTTAACCTATGATTTCACATGTACTCTTCAATATAATGCATTTTAATGCAGAAATACAAGACAAATCTAACTTTATAAAATATAGAATACTTTAAACACACCTTTTGATTTTTATATACATAAAATGAAGTCAGGGATACATTTCTATATATTTTTAGAATTGTGGAAACACAGCCTTAATGGTTACTAATGGTCTAGTTATCATTTGTTAAAGAACAGTTTTGAAGAAATTCATAAACATTTGTATTTTATGAGTAACAATCCCGAATGTGAATGAAAACAGATTAGTCAAGTTTGGAAGTCCTGTCATCTGTCTGTTCATTATCACCACTGAGTATCCTACATTGAATGGGGAACATGAGTAAATAATTGTAATATTTGAAAAAGTGGTCTATATTTTTAGCTTTTATTGTCAGATACTTTGAAGAGTTTGTTTCTACAGTTCTAGGAGTATGTAACACACTATGCAGTAACACTTTGGTTTGTGAGGATAAATGTTGCCAGAAATATCCGTGCAATCCAAAGCTCATATATGTCAAAGTGCATTTCCTTGTAAGAAATAATGGACACTCAGATGATTCATTCCATAACCTAAAATTATTCACATAAAAATGATTATTCACATAAAAATGTAGTGTAATAATAAGGAAAATACAAAATATAAAGAAAAATATGGGCCGGAGATTTAGCTCAGTGGTTCCGGCGCCTGCCTTGCAAGTGCAAGGTCCTGAGTTCGATCCCGATAACCACATAGAATCCTGGGTGTGGTAACTCACGCCCACCAGCAATCAATACCACATACCACAGTGCTGGGCGTGGTGGCTCACAACTGTAATCCCAGCACTTGGGAGGCAGAGACAGGAGGATTGCTGAGTTCGTGGAGGCTTGCCTGGGCTACATAGTGAGCTCAGGGCCAGCCTGAACTACAAAGCGAGACCCTGTCTCAAAAAAAAAAAAAAAAAAAAAAAAAAAAAAAAAAAAAAAAAAAAATATATATATATATATATATATATGTGTGTGTGTGTGTTGCATTTACCTTTGAAGATGTTCGAAACCAGTTGAAAGGTGGTTGGGTGAGAGAGACCAGAGAGGAGAGTTAGCGTGTGGGCGACTTCCACCAACAGAATCTGTTCTCTGTTGACTCAATGGAATCTTTCCATGCAGCTTTAACAAGGACCTACCCAGTGCCACCTGTTTTTGCCTCCTTTTAAAGATCTCACAGAAATGTGACATTTCATTACCACTGAACAGATTCATCGCTTGCCCTGCTGTGGCCTTTCTTGAGTGGTGCTTTTCTACAGAATTTTGTACTGTTCCCACATTTTACACATTTCCCTAGTCTCACATGAAGTGATAAATTCCTCTGCCTTTTTTTCCTCCTCCTTCTCCTCCTCCTCCTCCTCTTTCTTCTCCTTTTCCTCTGCAGATGAGAGTTCCATAATCTCTTGCTGTTCAGAGCCAATCACCCACAATCCTGCAGGGACAGAGACAACAGGGGGCAGGGACCATTCACTCAGTTATGATCACATGAGGTCTGTCATGCTGTTAGTGTGCAGAACGTCTGTTTATCCAATGTCTTGCAGAACCCTCCAGAATATGTTACTTGTCATCCAAAGCATTTCTTACTGGACAGTCCTAGTGGAATTGAGAATCTTAGTTGATGCCTGGTTTATGTGTCTGTTTTCCAGTTCTACTGGATAAGAATTTTATTGTAATATTCTGAGTAAAAGATTAACAAAGATTTCTACAAACTTACATAGCAAATAGTGGGCTTTTTGGAAATTTCAGAAGTTGATGATCAGTAAGTGATTTTACTATGCAATTTTAATACTGTTTTGATTTAGTGTAACAGCGAGTTATGATTTTGATTTGGTCATTTAAATGATTTTTATATGTCATTAGGATCTTTATTTTACAAGGTAAGGACAAAATGCAGGAACTTACTGAAACAAGTTTAATAACTAAAATGTTTCTTAGCTTTCAGCTTAAGGGGAGTTGTTGAAGCCACGTGTAAACCCATTTCCTGATTTATGGAGCCTCCAAATGATGGCAGTCACTCAGAAGAACTCTCTGGCCATCTTGAAAGTACATCAAAGAAAGAACATTTAACACGGAGTGCCAGCGAAAATCATCTCACCTGGTATTCTTGTCATTATCAGAGGAAATCTAACCTTCTGATTTTGAGGATTCATATTTTTCCATAATGTACATTATGGATAAAGTGTAATGTTCAAGACTATTCTTTTCAGATTTACAATTCATTAAAATACTCTGATACAAAAATATAGTAGGCTACTGCTGCTGCTGCTACTATAGCAGATTTTCACTAGGTTTTTCAATTGTAATGAAAGCTATTAAAAGTGATAACCAAATCCTTTAAAAGTTGGTAAAGTAAGTCTTAACTAGGGAAATGTGAACATAAATAATATGAAATATTGGAAGTGCAGTTAATGAATACCAGTTCATCAATATACTGGTATATCATAAATACTGTCATACTTTCTTTCTTCAAAATGGGAAATACTTTTGTTACTACATGTATCATTAGTCCCAAAATACCAATCTTAAAATATCATTATTTTTATTCAGAATAGTACAGTCCAGTTTCTAGTTTAGCTTGTTATAAGTGAAAATGAAGTCACAGGCGATAGATGCTGACTTTCTGCCTGTGGTTTTTATTGAGGGTTGAGTGCCATGCATCACCCTAATCTCTGGCTCTTTACTTTAAGCCAGTGGTACTTACTACCACAATGTACTTTTTGCCATAGCTTGTAAGATCCCAGTATATTATATTCTGTACAGAAAGTGAGAAGCTGCCAATTAAAGAAAGGTAGAGGGCTGGAGATTTGGCACATTGGTTCCAGCACCTGCCTGGCAAGCACAAGGTCCCTAGTTCATCTGCCAGTACCACACACACACATACAAAAGTAATATAAAAATAAAGCTATAATGCTTTCATGTCACTGGGAATTTTATTCGTATTGTGAAAACTCCTTTAAGTATACAGTACAGAGATTTTTTCAAATAACTTGCAGTTACATAAAAGTAAGATGTCAGTGAAAGTATTTTCAAAAGTCAAATTCTTTTGAGCCCTCCTCTATTTTTTTCAGTGCTAGAGACTAAACCTTAAACATTGCCAAACATTCCTACTTTGCTAACTCCCCTGACTTTTCTCTACAACCATTTGTTCTCGGGGGTTAAAAAATTGTTGTACCCCTATCTCTGAACTTCCCCAAAGCTTTGACCTCCCCATTCTGCAAGTTTTGGGTGTGTGCAGCTAGCTCAAGAGGCCTTGAGGGTGAGGGTTCAGAGAAGCTTCCTCAACAATGCACTCCTAGCCCAGTGGGGGAGAGGCCAGTGACTGTAATCAGGAGGGCAACAGTAGCAGCTTTGTTTTGAGTGGTAAGGCATGGATTCCAGGGCCAAGATGAAGGATTTTGAGACACCTGGAAAGCTTTAGCTTTGTGTTCTATTTGTTTAGCTTATTCATTATTTTGGAGGAAGTTTTTATGAGGGACAATAGGTTTCATGCAAAGCTTTGAGAATAAAATCTACAAAGACAATTTGGAGAAAGAGGAGAAAGAAAAACCATTCTCATACATATTCTTATAAACTAGAGAGGAGGCATTGAATAATTACCAAACAGCATATTAAGCATTGCTAATTGTAGCTTTTGTGTTTTACATACCTTTAGATCTTAAAAAATTATTTTTATGTGTATAAAAAGTATGGAAAAATTAGGGGACTAGAGGGAAAAGCTTACACATTTTGTGTGACAATTATCGTATTTTGTAGAACAATTTATAGAACAGTAGTATATAGTATTTGCTACATTAAAAAGTACAGCCAGTATGGGATAGACTTAATTTAAATTGTACTTGTGTGTTGAAGCAGCCTGAAGCAGGACATGATCCTAAATGACAGAAAGACTGAGTTGGAGGCAATGCTCAAGGAAGCTGAGTTGGCAACATGTTCTGTAGAATTACTTTTGCCATTATTTAAGAACACCATTGAAGAGATTAATTTTGAAAATGTGAGTATTTGATTTATGACATCTAATCAAGTGAGAAACTAGAATAATGCACATGATAAATTTCTGAGGTCTCATAAGTAGGTATGCTCCCACGGATATTTGATACTAAAAATGGAAATACATCAGTGTCCTTTATTCCTTTATTCAGTGTTGTTAACTACAGTTCTTTCCCTGAAGACACAGTAATCTCAGACCTGTTCCAGAGGAGAAGCTAAGCTGGAAACTGCTTTTGGGGTCTTGATTTCCCTAGCTTTGAACTCTACTGTCAGCTCTTCCCAAGGTTGAATTTAAAGTTAAAATTTTCTAAGAGATAAGACATTTTTGTTTTCTATAGTGCTATTTGTAAAGAAAACTATTTAAAATTTTAACATACTAAAGTTTGAGTTAGGCACATAAAATTAGTTTTATACTATAACTTACTAGAATAAATACTGTCATACTTTTGGAGTGTAAGCCATTTTAATGTAATGCACTATTTAGCAGATCCTATCTACTGTTAATAAGTATAGTACAATTTATTATTGCTATATCCAAAAAGTGGTTTTGTTGCCAGGAAAGGTTATTCTTTAATGATAATATTTTTATACTGTTTTACCTGATACCGTGTCTTAAAATTTGTATCTGGTTCTTTTATTTTTTCAGGTCAACGTTTCTGCATCCAATTTGGAAAAGATTTCTGAACAGAAGGAAATGTTAACAAAAGAATTAAATACTCTTAAACATGTAAAACTAGCTTTAGAATATCTTCTTAGAAAGACAGACTGCAGACAAGTAAGGCGTCAGCATCAAGCATTCAATAATGATGTTTTTCTCTTGAATATATTATTTCGTAGTTATAGAAATTAAGATACTGTTATATCACATAGAAGTGATTCTTACGTGAATATAGCTCTTAAATTCCATGCAAGTGAGGTACACAGTGCTTCTGTTTCTGTTTCCTGGTTATTTCAACTCATATTATGATCTCTCCACTTCTGTTAGGCTTTCATGATTTGTTATGCCTAAATAGCATTCCATTGTGTATATGTCCATTTTCTTTATCTGTTTGTGGGTTGATGGACACAGAAAGTTTGTTTTATTTTCTTGTGAATACTACTGCAGTAATCACAAGGTGTGCAGATTACTCTTCAACATAGTATTTCAATTTCTCTGGCTGTGTACTTAGCATGTGATTGCTAAGATTAGGGAAGAATTTGAGAAATGTACAGTGGTTGTAAAATTCCCCTCACCAACCTGCAAGGTTTCTTTGTTCTGCATCCCAGAGAGCACTTAACTTTTGTCTTTTTGAGCATAGCCATTGCTACTGGTGTGAAGTGATATTTATTATGGATTTGAGTTATGTACTTCTAATAAGCGGTGATACTGAGCATTTTTTTCATATACCAGTTGAGCATTTGTATATCCTTTTTAGCTCTTTTTGTTATTGTTGTTGTTTTTGTTTTTTGAGACAGGGTCTTGCCATTTAGCTGAAGGTGGCCTTGAACTCCCTGTTCAGGCTGGCCTTGAACTTGTAGCAGTCTTCGTGCCTCAACCTTCCAAGTGCTGGAATTACAGTATTTATTCTTTTTTTCTCCCTGACTGTCAACTTCTTCCCAGAATTATAATTTGAAAGCCTTGTCTCTCAATCTGTGCTTTGTAGTCTTATTTCCTTCACTGTGTAGAAGCCTTTTATTTTGATGTAATGCCATTTGCTATTTTTATTTTTGTTTTCTGTGCTTTTTGGATCTTGTTTAAAAAATCCTTGCTGATCACATTGTCCTGACGTGTTTCTCCTCCATACATGTATTCCTTTCTTTTTTTCTTTTTGGTGTAAAGGCTTTACCAAGATAAAATTCACATATAAGTCTATAAAATTCATGTACTTCTCTCATTAAAATGTTGTTTATTGTGTTTTAATATAGCACAGAGTCATGCAGCCATCACCACAATCAGCTGCGGAGTGTTTCCATCGGTAACCTAAGGGAGGGTTTCCTTGGGTCTGGGCTGCGCTCTGCGCTGTGGACGTTTAGAATACAGTTGCGGCCCACTGAGGAAGCAATAGCAGAAGTGGAATAAAAGGATGTCACCTCCCCATGGGGGAGAGGTGCAGAGCCTCCCTCAAAGTATAAAAACACCAGAGTCTATCTTTAAGATGCAGGGATCAAATCTGACAGTGATGGCAAATCTATGACACATTGTAACTGTATTTCTCTTTTAAGATAAAAGGTGTTAATATAGAGGTTTGTTTTGTTTGTTGTGTTGTATTGTGTTTTGTTTTAACCAAGACTTCAGTACTCAGTTTTAATTGCAGTATTGTTACTTTGAAATAAATACATGGGTTTTGGATTGCAGTTTGATTCTTGGCCTCTAAAAGGTTTGCCATCACTGGGTCATGGTATAGTCAGGTAGAAAAAAAAATATTTAAAAGAATAGATTAGTGCTAATTTCTTCTTTTCTATTTTCCCTCATTTGTCAAGTAAAGAAAGTATACAAGGTCAAGATTTTCCACTTGAAAGTCTTAGTTCGAGGTGCCCACATCAATAGTTTTTACTTCTTTGTGTTTATTGGATCTTTTGAATCTGAACACAATGTACGAGACTAGATTAACCTCTGAAATAAGCTGAAAAATCTTGAGTGACAAAGCCACCTAATTATTCTTGATTCTCTTACCTCTTTATGATGACTTTTCTCCAAATCATAAAAAATAATTAATATTAGATAACAGATTTGTAGTTAAAAAGTTATGTGTTCGTCAGAAATCCAGATAAGCAAAAAATAATTATTCTTTTGATGTTAAGTCAGAGAAAAGTCAGTATTAAGCTCTAGTAACTTTATGTTGTATACTTACAGTCTTTTATTCCATTACTGTATATGTATTATTTCTGTATATTATTTTAGAAAAATCAGGTTATTCTATTCTCACTGTTTTATGACTTCACTATTGTATTTAGTACTGTATAATAAATATTTTTAAACTGTTAAATATTTCAATAGAAAGGAATCTTAAGTTCTATGGATCCTGTGGGACTTTTGGCATTCTCTTGGGGTTAATTTAATAACATTAATTAACTTCATTATTCAGGGCCAAAACAGGATTTGGAATACTTAACAAAGACATTTCTGATGTTTAACTCTCTTAGAAATCTGCACCGTACATGGCGGTCATCTACGTTAATTTTTTGAGTGGTTCTTTCTACTTTCTACTTTTTAAAATTAGAAGTATAGTTTGTAGATGCTGATTTTAACTTCTTTTTATCACAGACAGGAGACAATTTACCCAGCATGTTGTTAAAGAACCTAAGTGATAACGAAAGTGAAAACACTGTAAGTCACCTTCATTTTATATCTGTTCCTTCTGAATTTTTTTACTTTTTTACTTTTATAACATCAGTCAATATTGTCTAAGTTGAGAAATTTCTTTTACATTGTTTTTGGAAGAATCTTAAGAAGAAGGTACTTGAAAAGGAGAACTATATTCAAGAACTTTCGTGTTTGTGTCAGAATGAAAAGGTAAGAAAATTTTGAGCTTTTGAACTTAATTTACTATATTTCCTTAATATGAACTTCCTATTTACTTCTTTCCATCCTGGTCCTTTATCCTTAGAAATAAAGGAAAGAAAGGAACATAGGTAAGGTTTTTTTGACAATTTAGATTATTTGGAATATTCTACACATTTTGTATATCCAAGTTAGTGCTTAATTTTTCTCAGTTTTTAAACTTTTTGTTTATTTTTGGTTTTTAGGGTTTTGTAGCATTTTAGTGGGTGTACTTGGCATAAATCAGTGCAATTAAGAGCTCTGTGTAAAATTGTATCATATTTCAATTTGGGAACAAATTAAGGAATTTTGGTGTTTGTAAGAATATTTTAGACATATCTGTAATTTTCCTGGAGAAAATAGAGATTGGAATTTTTTAATAAAAGATAATTATCGAGAGGCATTATAGAGAAAACTCTTCCCTAGTTTTATATGAAATATGCTTGTGATGAATCATCAGTTTGTGTAAAGTATTTTGCTTTTATTGAACTCTAAATTGTGATAGACTTAAAAGTATTGGTAGGAAGTAGCAAATAACTTTTGTTATTTGTCCTTTTCTATTGCAGGCAAATGCATTGAAAGCAAACCGTCTTTCTCAATCAGTGAAAATAGTCCATGAACGACTGCAGCTTCAAATTAGTAAAAAGGAAACAGAGAATGATAAATTAAAAGAATACATAAAGGTTATGAATTCTTATCCCTTTTTTATAGTTCAAGTGACAAAAGTCATGAAAAACTAGAAAGCCATTCCTTAATTCCTTAATCACCTTAATATGGTGATTATAAAACAATTTAGTTTGAGCACTGCTGTGGAAACTCACTTACTGTATATCTTCATGGTCAGAATTCTGGATCTTCCAAGTTCTAACGTAAAAGTGCTCTCTGTTTTTAGTACCATTGTATGAGGGATTTATAAGTATTCAATGACTTTAAACATCTCACGTGCAATACAATTAATTTATGTCTATTGTAGAAATTTTATATAAAAACAACATACTGTATAAAGAAGAAAATAACAATTTAAACCATTCAATATTCCAAAACCATTGTTAGCACTTTGGTATATGTAATTTCAATCTTTTTCTACATCTGTACATGTGTGCATACAAACACATACATACATGACATGTATTTCATACATAATCAGAACATTTTTCTAACTGATAGTAAAAGGTTTAAAATCAGTTAACCTAGCTTTAATATTAATTAATTCTTAAATTATATGTCTTTGTACATTAGGTACAGTTATAATGTATAATGAAAGGAACAATATACAATTAAAATACAATCATAGGGAAGTTGTGGTTTATTACTGTTAGCAAGACAGTTCTTTAAAGATAATCTGAAATTGCTATCACATATAACAACATAACTGAATCTACCATTATTATTTTTGCCAAAGGAAAAAAAGCAGTGTCCCCATCTTCAGAGAAATAGACAGACTCACCCCCAGAGCACACGGACCTCTGCTTAGACTTGTGCACCTCTGAATTATAGCTCGTGTCTGCAGCTTGTAGCGGTTTCCGAGCTGTGCCGGGTTTATGTATTTCATCTTTCAAGGACAAGCTTTTGTTCTTTACGAGGACACTAAGCAGGCTTACGGAGGGTGTAAATTTTGTTCTTTGTGCCCCCAACATATTCTAAGTATCTTCCTCCAGATTCCCCGTGACCTTATCACTGGTACCATAGGACCCTGCAGGTACAGTGGATCTGGTGTCTGCACTGTGTGCAGTAAATACAGGAGGCTATCATCAAGCATTTATCGGGCCAATTTATTTTGCACGACTTTTAATTATTCCCCAAATATCAATTGGGAAGGTCTTGAAAATATTCTTTTAAATTTAAAAATGATATATTAAGTGATTTTTTAAAAGAAATTTAACATTTATTTTTTATATCCATGAAATTTAAGAAAATAAGGCTAAAATCTAAAGATTTTATAACATTTTCCTGTCTGATTTCTTTTTAAAAATGCAAATGTTAAGAAATGATTAAAAGAACTTGCTGCCTTGACTTCTACTTTCCTCCTGTTCATGTACTTTTAAAAACACTAAATAATCAGGTTAGAATTTAATTCTTTGCTTTAGGTATAAGAACTCTTTTTGTTAAAGAATAAAGACAATTAATGTAGTTTGCCACTATAAATCTCAGTTTTTTACAGAGTTTACTGTGGTTGGTTTTCAAAAATGAACTTTGTAATTCTCTGAAAACTTTGAACAAACATCTTTTTAAATCTTTGTAATGTAGCATTAGAGTTAGAGTATTTTTTATTTTTAGAAAAGATAAGGGGTAATTAACTGCATAATAGACAGCAAGTATATAATTCTTTGGAAGTAAGAAAAGACAAATTATAGACTTTAAATATGTCCATTCACTTGACAAATAATGGAGGATTTACTCTGAAACTAAGAAAATGTTTTCATAATTTTAGTATATTTTGATAGTTTGCTTATATTTGGGATTTGATAAAAGCTAATGAGAAAGATCAGTTGTAAGTTTGTTTTTAAAACAATCTGTTTATACTATCAAATATGATTTTTAACAATTACTGTTTCATGGTGTGATGGTGCCACCCTGTGGTGTTTTAGAGGTATGACAGCTATGTTTCCTGTGGAGTGGCCTGTTTCATTCTCCCCCATTCATTAAGTTTTTTTTGCCATTCATTAAGTTTATGGGTACATTTTAGGTTTACGTTATGATCACACTCATCATTGGAAATTTGTACCTATATAATAATATCTTGGTTCTTATTTTTTCCTTATTCCCTTTCTTCCTACCCTCTATTTACTAAGGCTTTGTTTCTGTTTTTATCTTTCCTCATATTTTTTCTTTCTGTTTTTTCTTTCCCCCTTCCTATCTCCCTGCTTCCCTTTCCCCTTTTGAATCTTTTCTTCCTATTTCACAATATCTATTATTACATGTTAGTCCCTATTTACACTTTCAGTTTTTCACACCAGAGAAACAGTTGGTATTTACAGGCATGTGTCCTATTTATTTCATTTAAGATTATAGCCTTGGGCTGAAGATTTGGCTCAGAGGTTCTGGTGCCCATGTCACAAGCACAAGGCCACAAGTACTGATCCTCAGTACCCGCCCCCCGTGTATGGCCTCAATATGCATCCATTTAGCTATAAATGTCTCAAGTTTATCATTCTTTGTCACTCAGTAGTACTCCAATTTAGAAAAAAAAAAAAAAAACATCATGTCTTTATCCAGTCTCCTGTTTATGGGCATTTGGGCTGTCTCTAAGATTTATCTAATACAAACTGTGGTGCTATTAAATGGGTACACATACGTCACTGTGGTCTGATGCTTTTAATTCTACCCAGCAGGGAAAGATCAGGGTCAAATAGTAACTCTAATTATAGTTTTAAAGGAATCTCCACACTGATCTCCATAGTAGTTGCATGAGTCTACATTTCCACCAACAATGGAAAAGGGTCTCTTTCTCCCCTCAGCCATACCAGCGTTTATTACTGGTTGGTTTCTTGATAGCAGCCATTCTTTGTGGCGTGAGATGGACTCTCAGTGTTTTCATCTCATGTCTTAGATGACCAGTGATGTTGAACATTTTTTCATGTTTCTTTGCTGCTTCTACATCGTTGTCTGAGAAGTGTCTATTCATTTCAGATGCCCATTTTTGGATTGGGTCTTTTAATGGGTACGGTGTGATTTTTTAAAGTTCTTTATATGTTCTAGATAATTAGACCTTTTTCTGAGGAATAGCTGGTAAAAATTTTTAACCACATTGTAGGTTGTATTTTTGCTCTGTTGGTGGTTTCTCTTGTGGCACAGAAGCTATTTAATAAGATGAGATCCCAGTTGTTGATTCTTTGTCCTAGTTCCCATGCAACTGAGGTTTTGTTCATAAAGTCTTTTCCTGTGCCAATGTCTTCCAGAGTTCTACCTAACCCATTTTCTAGCAGATTCAGCATGTATGTTTTAATATTTAGATCTTCAATCCAATTGATTTCAGATGGTGAAAGATAGGTGAAAGATATGGGTCTAGTTTATTATTTATTTATTTATTTTTGAGACAGGGTTTCGCTTTGTAGTTCAGGCTGGTCCTGAACTCACTGTGTAGCTCAAGCAGGCCTGGAACTCAGCAATCCTCCTGCCTCTGCCTCCCGAGTGCTGGGATTACAGGTGTGAGCCACCATGCCTGGCACTGTGGTATGTGGTATTGATGGCTGGTGGGCGTGAGTCACCATATCCAGCATTGTATGTGGTTACCAGGGATAGAACTCAGGACCTTGTGCTTGTGAGGCAGGTGCCGGAACCACTGAGCTAAATCTCTGGCCCCGGGTCTAGTTTAATCTATAGCAAATTGAAATCCAGTTTTTCCAGCAGTATTTATTAAAGATTCTATCTTTCTTCCATATAAGAGGTTTGGTTCTTTTGTCAAAGATGAGATGGTTCAATATGTCTGGAGTTGTTTCTGCGTTTTCTAGTTTGTTCCACTGATCCTTGGGTCTCTTTGCCAGTACTTGCTTGGCATAGGCTTGCTGTCCTGTTGTTTTTCAGTGCAATCTTTCATAGTACTTTTTTTTTTTTTT
>PVIC010031289.1:0-21413 GCA_004025085.1 Thryonomys swinderianus | reverse complement strand
AAAAAAGAAGACTGCAAGTTTAAATCCAGTCTGGGCAACTAGCAAGGTACTAACTGTCACACCAAAAAAAAAAAAAAAAAGGCAGGGCCAGAGATTTAGCTCAGTGGTTCCAGCACCTGCCTCACAAGCGCAAGGTCCTGAGTTCAATCCCGGTAACCACATACAGTGCTGAGCGTGGTGACTCACGCCCACCAACAATCAGTACCACATACCACAGTGCCAGGCGTGGTGTCTTAGGCCTGTCATCTCAGCACTCGGGAGGCAGAGGCAGGAGGATTGCTGAGTTGGAGGCTTGCCTGGGCTACATAGTAAGCTGAGGGCCAGCCTGAAGTGAGACCCTGTCTCAAAAAAAAAAAAAAAAAAAAAAAGGCAGCAGGGGTGGACAGGTGTACCCCCTGTGTTTCCCCATGTCCCGCCTATCTTTGGCTAGGTCAGTTTGGGTCACTCTAGAGTCCTGGGCAGATGCTATGTTTCCTAGTTGATTTACCGCTTATATGATAGAATGCATAAAAGCCCACTAAGAAAGACAAAATGATGGCCTTCCCCGTGACTTACTCTGCTGTCACCTCACATGTGCTACTCTCTCAGCCCCCATGATTCATGTAAAAGGCAGGAGCGGGTCTGCCCGGGCCTCATGCAGTCCACACACAGCTCACGCCAGGCCACCCACCAGTCGCTGCTCCTTCACCCCCACGGCAGCCTCCAGGGAGGCGGCACCTGGCTGTCTCTCTGTGAGTTCTGAGCAGGTACCTGTGCCACTAACTCTGTGAGAGCAACGCTCAACTGTGCCAACAGCCTCGCTTGAAAATCCTGTCCCATGGGGTGCCTCCCTCCCTCCTGTCTCCCCTTGCCCCGCCCCTCCCAGCACCTCCCTCTCCTGATAACTTAGTTCCAACTCTCCAGGCCTCTCAGCTCAGCCTCCGCTCCTCAGGCTTCCAAGCCTGGGTTTCCTGCCACCTTGTTTATGGTGGAAGTCACGCACACTGCCTTTGAGACTGATGCCTTAGCAGAAACGGCCCTGGACACGGTCGGCACCTGATCTTTGACAAAGAAGCCAAAACATACCCTAGAGGGAAGACAGCCTCTGAGCGAATGAGGTCCACATGCAAAAGCTTCCGTCTAGACCCGTATCTTTCACCATGTGCTGAACTCGTCCTGCTCCCCAGTTCCCTGCCCCGTGAAAGCTGCCCCCTCCAAAGGCAGGTCTGGTCCTGTTAGCCATGGGCGGTCTCCACTCGAACACTGAACGTGGGTCCTAGGGACGACAACGGAGAGGCACAGTGCTGTGGGACCTAAATCGTGAGCTTGCAGAGGAGCCCGGCATGGCCAGGCCTGGGCCGTAAGGCCTTGTGGGTTCTGGCCACACTGATGGTCTGGTCGTCTCCTGGGTGGGGAGAGACAGGAAGCAAGAGAGACAGGCCCAGGCAGAGATTCCCTGATAGACGGTCAAACACAGCACAGGGATGTGCTCAGTCCGAGGCCAGTGGGGACTGCTGAGGAATCCCATGTGCTCAGATGTGGACCGACAGACACATGTGCCCTCCTCCCGTGCTACTCACATGCGACCATTTGCATGGGCTATAGCAGTGGCCTTCCTCTGACTTCTGCTTGGGTTATGTTCATGCCCAGACTCTAGATCAGAAAGACCTTGACAAGTTTATCAAGTTTCTTATGCGCTTGGCTCACACTTTCTTCACTGACAGAAAATAAGGACATCTCTCCAGGCCTAGTGGTCCCTCTGACAGGAGGCAAAAATGAAAAACACAACCCCAGCCAGATGCAAGGTGGTTGGTCCCCAGGTCAAAACAGAACTGTGAATTCAAGTCAAGACCGGACAACTTAGCAAGACTCTGTTTTACAATAAACTGAAAGAGAAACGAAGTCTGGGGCTATGACTCAGCGGTAAAGCACTCACACAGCCCGTGAGAAACCTTGGGTCCAACAACCAGCAATACAAAAACGAGTCCAAACAAGCAAACAGAACAAAACCACTCTGGTGCTCAGAGTCAGCTCGCAGTTCTTACCAAACTCTCCCTCTACGTAGCGACTGCAGGCCATGGGCAGAAATGGAGGCCTGTTCATCCCAGGTGCCCATTTTCTAGTTGGGTCTTTTATTGGAGGGCGTCTGAGTTTTTTGTTGTTGTTGAAATAAATTTAGACACGAAAACTTAAATATCACATGACTTCTCCAATCTGAGAAGCTCAATGATAGATGATTTAAAGAGCAAAATAAAAGCTAGAGAATAGGAAATGAGGAGATACATGGGAAGGAGATATAGAGATGACAGGAGTGGAGGGAGAGGGAAGGGAAACATTACAGCTTACAGCTAGACGCCCTCAACCCTCCTGAGCTCGGAGGCAGGGCTGTAGGAGGGGCCGGGCATGAGGTGTGATACCCCTCTACCCATCTCTGGGTTAGTCCACTGATGAGTCTGTAGCTAACCTTGATGTTGGGCGGTGAAGCCTGGTGGGAGAAGGTGGACTGGAGGGGTCTGTCTCCCTCCTCCTCCTCCCTTGACCTTGCTCTGCTTACCCAACCTGGGTGGGAAAAGCTTTTTCTTCTCTGTGATGCCCAACTGTCATGCCAGCCTGCCTCGGGGCCAGCAGGCCTCGGACGGAAAGCTCTACAGTCTGAGCCAGAATCAACTGGCTCAACCTTTGGCAGCAAGGGGTACTCACCATGTCCCCCATCACAAAGCACATCCCATTCAAGGTTGTTGGAGCCACGATAACATTTCTGCCCTGAACAGAACACAGAATTAAAATGTGTGATCCAGAGGCTACTTCTAAGATATCAAGAAACCCCCTTGTGTCTCAGATGAGAGATGTGTCCCTAAGGCCACCTGGCCTAGTTCACGGGCTCTGGTTTCAAGAGGTTATTTCTTATGTTTTCCTCCTGCTCACAAATAACCTAAGGCAGAATTTTGTTTCCTTTGCAGCACACCCCGTGACCTGGCTTTCTGAGTTTCTCCTGGCTCTGAGGCGTGAAATCCAGCCTGATTTTATTAAACTTCATGCGCAGAATACAATCCCTGTACAGGCTCCACATTGAGCTTTATGCAAAGCACTGAGTCTGCCCGGGACAGCACTTCCCCCAAGAGGTTTGTGCCCGGACAATTTCTCAGACTGAAGGCTCTCAGGCAACAAATGTTTTTTTAACTCGTAGAGCTATTTAAAAATAGGAGATTTAGCTCAGTGGTTCCAGCGCCTGCCTAGCAAGTGCAAGTTCCTGAGTTTGATCCCCGGTAACAATACAACAATGCTGGGCGTGGTGACTCACGCCCACCAGCAATCAATACCATATACCACAGTGCCCAGCATGGTGGCTCACGCCTGTAATCCCAGCACTCGGGAGGCAAAGGCCACTCAGTCAAGACCCGCTTTCCTGAGTAAAAGCACACCCGCGTTTTCTTCACACCTTTCCTGTAAATTCGCCTTCCCACAGACTGCGGCCCTGAGGCCCTTCCTTCACTTGGTTACTCCGCTAAACATGCATCCTACAGTGCCGGCGGTGATGTGGAAGCCAGTGCAAACCAGCCCTGTGGCTCCTCATCTCGGGTTTCCCACTGCAGGCGCCAGGCACGTTACTGAACTAGCCTGGCGGCCGGCGTTTCTCTTGTTCATCTGTCTTCCTGAGTCTCATTTACGGACCCTCTTGGACAGCCAAGGAAGGCAGATGGAAAAAAACTGTTTTTCTCTCCCAGAAACACAAAAAGCTCACTCTTGAAAAGCGACTTCTGGGGACTGATAGGAAAAAGACCAGTAAAGTCAGCCGGGGGCGGGGACCGCAGCCCAAGGCAGTTTCCCCTGGCGGCACTCCTGGTCACGGCTGGTTGTAGCTGGAAGCAGCAATTATTTTGCTTTTGTCAGGGATCCAAGGTGCAGAGCACAGCCGCCGGGTGCAGGCCTGGCGGGACAGCTTCAGAGCTGGGCTGCGAGCACACAGCAGGCGCCCTAGGGACAGCACCGTCGGGAGCCTTCTTTCTCCCAGCCCTCCCGCCCCAGCTGAGGAGACGCAGTGCGCCACCAGCTCAGGGCTGGGCTGGGACCGCAGAAGCAGCTGCCCACCGCACTGAGAGAGAAGAATCCTGATCAAGAAGGAAAGGACCAGGACTTGCAGATACATCCCAGCTCCTCTTGCTCCAGGAAACAGCAGAAACCTTGCTTTCAAGTCCTGTCTGCACCCACAGAGCCCCTCCAGGGCAGGTCCCTGAGATGGCTTGGAGACGGATCTGCTGTCACACTACACGGGCTGCCCTCACACAGCCCCACGACTCATGTAAGAGGCAGGAGTGGGTCTGGTCCCGTCAAATCGCCTCCGCCCACGGAACCGGCTCAGACCACTGGGACGGGTGGCTACATGAAGAGAGACCCAAGCCAGCCAACCTCCTCCCTTTTCCCTTCCTGCCTCAGAGACCAAAGGTGATCTCTGTGACGCCCCCACTTCTTACACCTCTGCACCATCACCTGCCTGCTCAGGCCAACATGCCTCCAGCCTTTGCTTCCTACACACCCCTCAGTCCAACATTAGTATTATAATTGGGTCCCTGACTCCTTTTTCCTCGTTTTCCTTCCTCTCCTCTCTCTGCTGAGAGGGTGTTTTCTTCTAGGGAAGAAGGTTCTCCTCTTCCTGTCCTGTGACTTCCAAAATCACCTGCTCTGTCCATATACAAACCCCAGGCTTCCCTGCGTCCCGGCTGAAACTGCCCTTCTGGCCAGATCCTGCTGGTGGCCAGGCCCTGGCAAGGCTCTGGGACAGTCCTTCCCCAAGCCAGGCATACGCAGTGCCGGGTTCCCCATCCCAGGAAGACAGGAAGTGAAAATGACAGGGACAGAGCTGAGAAGGAAAAGAGAAACTCGGATGTCAGGAAGGGAAGAGACTGGAGGTCGTCCAGCCTGGAGGTCCAGAATGGGGGTTCCCAGACAGACAGCACCAGCACCGCCCGGGGAAACTTGTGAGAAATGCTTTTCTTGTCACGAGCAGTCCGGGAAATGGGGGCGGCAGAGGTTGCGGACATCAGCATGAAAGCTATGATGATGGTCCACATTTGTCACGCATGAGAACTACCCACCGGCCACTGTCCTGAGGATTTTATCAACACATTTAACCACTGTGGCTCCCTGGAAGGAGCTGGATCCTACTGATGTTACCGAAATTCCACCAGTGAGGAAACTGAGAAACAGAGAGGTCAACCCCCCGGCTGCCTCTGCAGACTAAACGACAGGAAAAACGCACACACACTTTCTCACACACGCACACTTTCACTCTCTCTCCCTCCCTCTCCCCTCCCTCCCTCCCTCTCCCTCTCGCTCTCTCTCTCTCTCTCTCTCTCTCTCTCTCTCTCTCTCTCTCTCCACACTCTTGCTTAGGTCAGTCATCTTCTTATTCCACAGGAAAGCGAGGCCAAAATCATGGGGCACAGTGGCCGAGCCTGGTCCCTGGGGCACCTGCATGGGCTTGATCCACCATCCTACTAGTAAGTAACCTGGACAGTTCCTCCCTGTGCCTCTTTCCTCCAGTGTCCAGTGTGGGCAATAACTGAACCTTCTTGCATGGCTGAGCTACTGGGAAGGTGTGTGTCAAGGTGTCCAAAGCATAGGCTCAGGACACACTTCTTTCTTATCATGAAGGCCTCTGATCTATAGAGAAGAGAGGAAAGAAAGAACGTCATGGGGGAAAAAAAGAGAAGAAATGGAGGTGGGAAAAGTGGTTCCTGGCCTGGTGTCTTTCTGCTCGGGAGCACGGGACAATGAAGTAAGCACTCTGTGTACTCGGGCATGGTGCAAAAGAGAGTCTCTCCATCCTGGGTCTCAGACACTCAGTGATCAAAAGTGTAGACCCCAGCCCCCCGCCCTGCGGCTTTGGGAATTGCCTGATGTCTGCAGAAGTCTGTCCAAGGACAGGAACTCAGGAGCCAAATAAAGGTGGGACCTATTTCATTTAGCGCCTTGCTTCTGTGAGGGTGAGGACCTACAGAAAAATAGTACTAAATACAAAGACATTTCTGTCTAAACTCTTACATTAGAGACACTAATGTAGGAAAACTATTATTGTAAGGAGTGGATAACAATAAAAATACCCATCAGAGGATGTCAAGATTATAGAGCAAGATGGATCCAACCAGAAGGAAAAGGAAGCCCAGTGTGTAGAGTGTAGTGTGAGCTTAGGAGCAGGGAAAGGCTTACATAGGGAAGTCAGCCAACACCTGCTCCTTTGTCCTACCCATACTGGTCTGCTCACTTTCTAACAACAACACACAAACCTAAACTATCCAAGGATCAGCTCTAAGCAGAGCAAGTTGGCATCAGCTGAGCAAACAGACAGCTAACCCACATGGCTTTTGTTCTCCACCATGAGGCAAGGATTTGTATAGTCTCAGGATATGGTTTCTCTGCTGTTCCAGCTGTTGCTTGAGATCTGTACAGCTGTCAGAAACCACATCAAGGAAGTGTAAGGTTTTACCTTTCTCCTATTCTTTATCCATGGTGTATATGGTACAGCATTTAAAGTTGTGCTTCTAATCAACTTCCTAACAAGAGATGAATACAAAACATCAAAGCAACAGAAAAATAAAATTAACTTCTCAGTCTGCCATGTAACCAAATGGCATCATCTCTTCTTACCTTGGGCTTTCTTTTTTAAACAAACCTCCAGTCACTGTCTAATACAAAGTTGAGTCTTCACTTAGTATCATTTTATATCAACTTTTCTGTTTTTATGTTACACAAATGAATCATCCTTAAGAGTATCATACATCATTTTAACACATTTTGCTTTTATTTAATCATTTTTATGTAGCTTGTGATGTAAAAATTGTGTTATTTCTCTACAATATAGTCTCTAATGTCTCCTGGGCTGAAGGGTATGATGTTTCGAGGCTCATGACACTTAGCCACGTTGCTTTCCAGAAATAGTAATGCTGCTTTATGTCAGTATGAAAAAGCAGCTTTCTCAAAATCTTGGCTACATTTTGATTTTATAATTATCATTTACTGTATTAGTTTAACTGGCATAAATGCCCTTATGGATTTCATTCCATTCCCCAGACATTCTGAGCATCGATTGTTTCTTCAGTCATCCCATTTGTCATAAGCAGTCTCCCCTCGGCTCACTCTGTGGCAAGTTTTGCTCAGTGGGCGCAACTCCCACTCCAGCAGGAGGTCATCAGTCCAGCCCCGGATCCTGCCTCCTGCTTTCTGACGGATGAACACTGTTCTCCTCTCATAGATCTTCCTGAAGGCTCCGTGGTGTTTCAGTTCTCCAGCTCCCTAATGAACTATATTCCCAATCTGTCAACTCTACCTAGCAATTACTCAATGCCGTACCGTGTACTACTGGCAACAAATCTGGTACGATTTTCATGCTTCCCTTTCTGGGCCCTTGCTGGTGTAGCTTTTCATTAAAGCCACATCTACAGATCAGTGTCTCAAAGCATTTCCCACTACAGGATCAAATCTAAACAGGGAAGGAACTGATAGCCCGTCCCACGAGGGGCAAGGAGGAGGGGCATCCTTTCAGAGGACACAGCGTGTGCAAAGGCCCTGCAGGAGATGCCTTGGGAGCAGAACACGTCATCCTGTCCCCATCACCTGGAAGGGAGTCAATCAGGGGTAGGTGTCAGAAGATCTAGTCTGTCCTTGTGAGCAGCTTCAAGTGATAAAGCCAAGGTCCAGCACAAGGACAAGCAGCGCAGCAGTGGCCTTGCCAGCCTCAGAGCCAGCCAGGTGGGTGGCAAGCTCTTTGAACGGACGGCCACCGTGTGCAGAGATCAGCTGTTATATGTGCACGCATCGGCGCTTGGAAGTGACAGAGGGAAGCAACAGTCAAGAGCTAACTCACCGGGACCTGTTTCTGCTGCCCCAGAGGATGAGACAGGATCCGCCTCAGAAACGGGCCGGCTCTTCCGAGCCGCTCACCCCAGCCCCTCCACGGCACAGAGGACCTGGAGCATCTGGTGGTCCGGACAGAACACACAGGCCTCGACTGCACCCCTTGTCTCACCACACCAGCCCTCCACTGGCCGTGTCGTAGTTGAGTTAGGTCCGGCAAAAGAAAAGCCCCAACTGGGTTGAGAGTTAATTTAAGCAGCTAAACTCCGCTTAATGATGCAAAGATAAACACAAGAAGAAGATAACAAGTTGGGGTGAGAATAGAGTTATCAGGACCTTTCCTCCCAGAAAGAAAGTATCCTAAATTAGTTGATAGTTTCAGTCAATTTCTGGGCTAGAAAAACGCAGACTAACTACTTTCTTTTTTAACTTGTCCCCTTGGACGTAAGGACCTCTGTCCCATATACGGACAAGGGAAAAGAAAGCTGCTGGACTCCTTTACCCTCTTTGCCGGCCTCCAAGAGCTTTCTTCTTAGTAGTTCCAATAAGCAACCTTCTAAATAGCCCCTTCGTCCTCAATTCTGAGAGACAAAGAACTCAGGTGGATACAAAACTAACCATTTCCCGAAATGCTTCAGCGAGATCTGAGAGAGCAGAGGGAAGAAGGCCTCCCACTCAGATCGGCATTTGAACCTGTCCAGAGCGGGCGTGGATGATTCTGAGGACTGTGGGGCACTTCCGGATCCTACCCCTTCTGGGGTCTCTGAACTCACCAAGCCAAGAGGTCAAATGGAAACAGAGCCAAACCTGGAGCAGGTCCTAAGCAGGCAGGACGTGGCTTCATCAGCCCACAGCAGAAAACTCACCACCTCTGGAGAAAGAGGCCTCCTTTTTCCAGGAAGTGATCCTTCTTGAAACTCAGAACCAGCCCTCTGAACCTGGGAGAAACAACTGCTTGGAAGATGCTGTCTCCACCTTTCCTCCTTAAAGCCTCTAAAGCGCAGCCCGTGAAGAGACAGCCGGGTCGCTCCCAGACGCAGTTGTCTCAAGGGCAACCGGGCCCCTCTCTGCTTCCTTATCAACTCCCAGGACCCCTCTTCTGAGGCCAGAGCCCAGGAAGATGGATTTCAGCCCTGCTTCTCCTCAGCCCTGCTCTTCCCGGAGACTGTGAAGACCAAGAGCAGCGGATGACCCTCCCTACAAGGATGGCAGGGCCCATCTGAAAGCCACAGGCGCCAAGACCCCCTGAGGCAGAGCAAGAGCTTACTGCACAGTTAGTGAGGGAAACAGAAGCAGGATTTTCAGGCGTGACAGTTGGGTATGTTGGAGAGAGAAATCATTTGAGAAACCCTTATGATTTGAGTACACTCAGGGATTTTGTTCTGGAAAATGCAGAGTATCTACAGAGAGAAAAAAGAATCAGGGCCAACCCCAGTGGCAGCCCGGACAACACAAAGTGCCCTGAAATCCTTCTAATGGACACCTCTTGAGCAGTGCTACTTTGTCCAAGCTGCTGACAAAACAAAACAAAACAAAATGCAGATGTGGCCAGGAGGCAGCTCTGGGGTCTAAGAGTCACAGCGCTGGAAGGCAGCTGGCCGGGGAGGGGAGGAGGACTCTGCAGGTGAGGGCCCCTCCCGCAGCCCCTGCTCTGTAGGATGGTGGCAGGAAGTTCCCAAGACACCATGCTCTTTGCCTTTGCCCAGTGTGAAGGCTTTTAAAAATTATTTTATTTTTGGCGGACAGAGTTTTGCTACATACAATAGGTCCCTTACTTAAGAATGTTCGAGTTGTGGGCCAGGGATTTAGCTCAGTGGTTCCAGCGTCTGCCTTGCAAGTGCAAGGTCCCGAGTTCTGCCCCTGGTAACTACATACCACAGTGCTGCGCGTGGTGGCTCACGCCTGTAGTCCCAGCACTCGGGAGGCAGAAACAGGAGGATTGTGGAGTTTGAGGCTTGCCTGGACTACATAGTGAGCTCAGAGCCAGCCTGAACTACAAAGCGAGACCCTGTCTCAATAAATAAATAAATAAAAATAAAAAATTGCCTGGGTCAGCCTGAACTACAAAGCAAGATCCTGTCTCACCAAAAAAAAAAAAAAAATTTAAAGTTGTGAACTTTCACAGATACAAACGGACCTCGTATTGTAAACATTCATAGATTCAAACAAGTCTCGGAAGGACCCCGCATTGCCACAGTGGCAGTGCCCTGTGCTTACTGCACCATGCAAGAGCACTGCTCAGTCAGAGTCTGGAAGCATGAGGAAAAGCAGTCCCCGGTTTGCCTGTTGCCCCATTGTTATAATTCACCATTTTAAGGCAACTGTAAGCATAAAAACAGTTCTACAGGTTCTTATGTGTGCATTTGGGGTTTTACGCTTTATATTGTATATTTGGGTCAAACGTATATTAAGACTCACTTGGTTGAACTTAGGACTGAATCTGACTTATGAATGATCTCCTATATTGGATCTTGTTCATAAATCCAGGACTTAACTGGCTTTGGGCTCACTATGTAGCCCAAGCTAGACTCAAACTCATGGTGATCTTCCTGCCTCAGCCTCCTGTGTGCAGGGATTACAAGCATGCACAACCATAGCCAGCTTCTCAGTTCCTCCTCACTCATCCATTCCAGGCCCCACACCTACTCCCAACCCCCTCAGTTTAGCCCCTCCCTGGCCACAACCTCCTTCTCTGCAGAGGCTGACAGTAGACGGAAGGAAAGCTGCATCAAAGAGCAAAGTAGCCAGCAGGCAGGAAGGGGTGGGTGCTTTGCTGTCCCATCAGATCCAATTAATTGTGTGGCAGTTCTGAGTGACAGAGGCTGTCGGTATCCCTGTGGCTGGCGCCTCCTGATCCCTTCCACGCTGCACGAGTGGCACGCCACGTACCCCACCGCCAGCTCCTCCATCACCCCATTTAACAGATGGGCAAAATGGAGTCAGACATAGGCGTGGCCAAAGAAACCCAGCCCATAAAGCAGAGCTAAAACATACTGCTACTGCTACTTACACTACGGCCAGTATGTTGATGAGATTTAGTGAACTGTTATTTTTCCACAAGCGTGCTGTTTTTAACTATTATTTTTCCTTTGAAAGGTCAATTAATCTCATTCCTGTTATTTATGGTTGTGATTTGACTTTCTGTTGGGCCAGCTGCAAAAAGCCCCACACTGATGTCCAGACAAATGGCACAGAGCTCTCTCCTCCTCGATGACTGTCCCACGCATGCGTCGTTTTCTTCCTAACTGCGAAATTCTTTGCGGTCCCACAGGGATGGGGACTGGATAGGTACCAGAGGGTGGGAAAAGTGCAAACCAAGAGGCTTGTGTTTAGCTCCACTTACACCGCCCACTCACTTCCCCAGACCGCAAGTTCCTCGCAAACAAATGGAAACCAGTAGGTGGTTTGGTTCCTCCCAGTTTTAAATATCTAACAATGTTAGAAGCCTGGTCTGGGCGTCCTACGGCGTTTGGAGATGTGTGCGCACCGCCCCCTGCTGGCAGGTCGCAGCACTGCCCCGCAGGGAGGCCGCTGGGTCCTCTCACTCCAGCCTTGCTCTAAGGTGTGTGTCAATTGGGAAGCAGTAGGATCCAGGCAGGGAAAGGTTTTAAAGAGACCCAACGAATTTGGGAGAGGTTCAGAAGGTAGAGGTGGCTCTGGGCCAGCTAGAAAGGCCTGTGCTCAGCTTTATACATTTTTTTAAAGTCACAGTGAAAAAAATTTTTTGAGACAATCTTGCCATATATGTAGTTCAGGCTGGCCTTGGACTTACTCTGTAATGCAAACTGGCCTTGAACTCATGGTGGTCCTCCTGCCTCTGCCTCAAGCACAGGCGTATCTTCTTTGACAGTGAAAAATGCCAGCTTGTGCTGTTTAAAATATAAGGCAGGAATGGGCTATGGCCTCCCCCAGGCTTGCTTATAAGTGTGGCTGTCTGTCCTGGACACCTTATTTCTCAGCCACTCGAAGTGCCTTTCAGTACCCCTGGCTTCTCCTGGTGCTGATGGGAAATGAGGCCTTTCTCACTCAGCTTCCGGATAAACACAAGACTAGGAAGGTGTCAGAACTGGAAAGCCCTGAACCCCACTCTGAGCCAGGACAACTCCTCCTGCCTGCTACTCAACCTCCGACCTCTGACCTCTGACCTCGTGAGCTATAGGAGGAGGGAGAGTGTTACCTAATGATAGAATAGCAAAATGCAACCACTTAAGATCTTTAAATCAAACTGGTATAATTTCATCTTTTGACAGAATGGCCTCTTGTTTGGTTTCTGTTGTTTGGTTCATTTATTTGTTTGTTTTGACACACGGTCTCACTATGTAATTCAGTCTGAACTTGAATTCACTGTGTAGCCCAGGCTGGTCTGAACTCACAGCAATCCTCCTGCTTTGGCCTCCTGAGTGCTGGGCTCACAGGTGTGCACCACCACCTTGGGCTGCCTCTTGTAATTTTTTTTTTTTTTGCTTTTTTTTGAGACAGGGTCTCGCTTTGTAGATCAGGCTGGCCCTGAGCTCACTATGGAGCCCAGGCAAACCTCGAACTCAGCAATCCTCCTGTCTCTGCCTCCCGAGTGCTGGGATTACAGGCATGAGCCACCACGTCTGGCATTGTGGTATGCGGTGTTGATTGTTGGTGGGCGTGTCTCCACGCCCAGCATTATATGTGGTTACCGGGGATCAAACTCAGGACCTTGCGCTTGTGAGGCAGGCACCAGAACCACTGAGCTAACCCTCCGGCCCTTGTAATTTTTATTTAAATGCATTAGAGTGCTCCGGCCCTTGTAATTTTTATTTAAATGCATTAGGGTGCCAGCACCAGGCTAGCATCACACAATGCCTGCTTAGAGTGGGCCCAGGGTCGTCCAGTCTGTGATGAAACGTATTTTTGCAGTGAGTCTGGGGTGGACTCATTCACCCAGCCCAGGAGAGGTAACAAGCGGCTCTGCGTCTCGGGAAGGGAAGGGCCCCCCTCCACTCTCGTTCTCTACTGTGGACCCCAGCCCCAGGTGGGGCTCTCCTCCCAGGCCTCCCTCAGCCAGCTCTGCTACTGCTCCTGCCTCTAGGCTGCTGGGCTTTTTCCTTTCTTCTCTTCCAAATGGAAGCCAACCAAACCAACATAGATTTATTTTCATTCTTGCCTTAATCCTCTCCCCGAATCTGCTCAGAGAAAGCCCAGAACCAGAGCTGGCAGAGGCAGAATCCTCTGGGAACTGTCAGGGAGCACTCAGGAAGCTGAGGCAGGGGGATGGTCAAAAGGTCAGGGCCAGCCTGAGCTAAAGAGACTTTGTCTCAAAAAGACTAAAATTAAAAAAAAAAAAAAAAAAAAAAGGAAGTGATCTCACACAGTTCCTGGGCACAGTCTCACCTGAGGGGCCCCTGGTGAGGCCACCTGGAGCCTCAGCCGACCCTGAACTCGTGGTGCTCCTTGGGAGCACCTGCCGCACCCTCACGTCTAAGGTGCCCCTCGCAGGTGCGGAGCCAGAGCTTTGGGACCAACTTGCCTGGGGCACAGCGTGGCCAGAGCAGGTGCCCCTGGGGCTTCAGGAGGACGGACTCCAGCCAGGGGTGGGGGCTCGTGTCCCGTGTCCCCAAAGTCGGGTCATGTGTGTGGAAGACTTCCCAGGTGCTGGCAAGGGGTCCGCCTTCACTTTCACCTTCTCCACTGGCAGAGAAAGTGTTCGACTTCGCTTTAGAAAAATGTGGAGCCAGTGCGGTCCCCCTGACCCGCCGCGTGGGTAGTAAATGTGTGTGTGGCCCCAATCCCACAGCCCTAGGGGACAGGGACACATGCATCGTCCGGACAAAAACGAGCAAACCCTCCTGGAAGCAGGTGGGCGGCACACGCCTGTAATCACAGCCATCGGGGAGACCGAGTTAGGAGGTTCCCAAGCTGAAGTCTTAGCCTGGGCGACTTAGCAAGACCCTGTCTCAGGATTTTAAAGCGGGGGAGCCCTGGGTTCAGTCCCCAGTACTGAAGAAGAAAATCCAACTGCAAGGGATTTGAGGGTCCCTTCCCTTTGCTGGAAGCCCTGGGAAATGCTGACATCTGAGACTGAGCTGAGCCTGAAGCTTTGACAAAAGATTAGCATCTCTGTCTGGGCAGAAGGGAAACCACCAGGTTTTGAGAGTCCCCACGGCCTGCAGAGACGGGGAAGAAAAGCCCCAAATATCAAGGTTCCCTTACTCCCTGGGTCCTCGCTCAAGCTGCTGGTCAGTGAGTCCCCGGTCAGCACAGACTCACCTGCAGGATGAGATCTCAGCAGGGCGCAGAGGGAGGAATCTCCCCAAAGACAAGTCCTGGAAGCCCTGGGCTTGGATGTGCACAGATACCCAACTCCTGGCTTTGCAGGAGCGAGAAGGGCCAGAGGAAGGGAAGGCAAGCAGATGAAGGGGGACCCAGAAGGTTCGAGAGAGGCAGGGAGAAGAAATCAGTGAGGGCACAGAGTGTGCGCTTAGCCAGGTGTGGTGGTGTGCACTTAATGCCAGCACCCAGGAGGCAGAGGCAGGAGAATCACTGTAAATTGGAGGCCAGCCTGGGCTACATGAGTTCAAGGCCAGCCTGAATTACACAGTGCAACTCTGTCTCAAAAAAAAAAAGTGTGATTAGCTCTGCCTTTCACTCCTGGACCTCAGTGTCACAGAAAAAGGCCCATGTCCTCCGAGGTCATCCATATGCAAGGACCAGGGATGAGAGGTGAACACAGGGTCTGTCATCAGTGTCGGGGACACCGTGCCTGGTCACAGGGGAGGGGCACAGTCCTGCCTCAGCCACCCTGGAGGACAGCTGCTCAGGTGCGGCTGCCAAGTCCCACGGGGCTACCCAAGGAGTCTGGACCAAGATCATGCCAGCCCCTCTTCCTTTCCAGGGACCTTCGTGTGTGGGGCAGCATCGATACTGAGCTCCATGAAGCAGTTTTGCAGCAGGCTGGGTTGGAGGACGCAGGCCGACAGCTGACCTAGCAAACCTGCAGCGCCTGGGGCGGAAGCTTTTATTTTTAACCCAGGATCTGTGGGGCTGACCTATGTGTCTCTCCTGAGTGACCAGGCTCCGCTGGGGCACAGGACTGGGCGAGCACCCGGAGGGGCAGGGGCAGGGGGTACTGAGCTTCCAGGCTCCCCCCAAAACCCGGTCCCAAGTGAATGAGGAGCCACCATTTCAACTTCAGAGAAGGAGCTTCGCGCCTGGGAACACGACAGAGATGAGAGGTTCAATCCACGCGCGCGAATGCAATGTCCTTCCGAAGACCAGCTCACGCGGGCTGCTCACTCTCTCCTGGGAATCCTCCCATGGCCTTGGGTCTACCCCGGCCAGGGCCTGTTACTTTCCTCCCCTCTTTTCCCTTCTATCCCTTTCTCCCTCTGTGCATTTTAAAAAATTATTTAAGAGTTTCTGGCTCGTTGGGACCACAATTTATGAAAACTTGGTTGTCTAGGAATTATCTTTCACCCCAGGACCTTGGCACGGGTGTGTCACTGTACAGGAAGCACAGGCCCACTATGCGACCCACTTACTTCTGTGAGAGATCTCCTTGGAGTGGTTATTGAAATATGGACCAATTAGAAAAATGTTATTTCTTACAAACACATAGACAAAATGTATAGGAAGCCACGTTAAGCAGTGACGCACCTGGGCCTGGTGACTCACACCTGCAATCGCAGCTCTAAGGAAGCTGAGGCAGGAGGATCCCTGACAGGACCCCCCACACACACACACACTCCAGCTTGAACTACATAGAGAGACGCTGTCTCGAAAAAAAATCACAGAGACCCAGAGGCCCAGTGAAAATCATCAGATAGTGTTTTCAGTGTCTATTATTATTCAACTCCATATTTTATTTCTCCTAGTTATCTCTCAGAACCTTAGCCTCAAACCAGATTTGCCTAGCCAGCCTCACCATGACAGCAGCTTCATATGCGTGAGACGACGTTACATTTCATTTCATGCCCAGGACGCTGACAGCTGCCATAGCCTTGTTATTTTTTTGTCAAGCTTTCACGCTGTCATCTGTCATCGGGGTCAGGGGACTGGAAAAGGAGAGGAATTACCGCAGATTATGAGAAATTTCCGGGTCTGCTCCAGCAACTGTCTTCCTCATCGACCTGACATCTAAATGTGATACCAGGCGGAAGCACAGCAAGGGGCTGGAGCGACAGAGGCTCCGGGGAAGGCCAGACGCTCCGGGCTGCTCAGGGTGGAGTGTGGAGAGGGCGCCTTCCCACCGCCTCCGCAGCCCCCAGGCAGCTGCACCCCACCCCCTCGGCCCCCAAGGAGTACCTAGCGCAGGGGGAGCAGGGACAGGTCACCCAGATGCCCCTCACTGCCTTCCTGAGCCCTCAGGCACCTGTGGACAGGTGGCAGCCAGCCAGGGTGGCACATGGCTTTAATCCCAGCACTCTGAGCAGGAGGACCTCAAGTTCCAGCCCAGACTGGGCAATTTAGTGATATCAACATCCTATCTCAAGAAAAAAAAAGAGAGGCTGGGTGCGGTGGCACAAATTTATAATCCCAGGACTAGGGAGGCTGAGGCAGGAGGATTGATCACAGTGAGTTCAAAACTAGCCTGGGCTGTATAGTGGGTTCAAAGCCAGCCTGAACTACACAGTGAGACCGTTTCTCAAAAAATAAAATAAAATTGCCGGCGTGGTAGCTCACGCCTGTCATCCCAGCACTCGGGAGGCAGAGACAGGAGGATTGCTGAGTTCGAGGCTTGACTGGGCTACATAGTGAGCTCAGAGCCAGCCTGAGCTACAAAGTGAGACTCTGTCTCAAAAAAACAAACAAAAATAAATTAATTAATTAACTAAATAAAATAAAAAATAAAAAAAGAAGAGAGGAGTTCAGGATGTAGCTCAGTCGGAGGCCTTGGGTTCAATCCCCAGTTCAAGAAAGGGGGTCGGAGAAAAGAGGAGGGAGCTTCAAGCCACACGGTCCCTTGCTGGCCGCGAGTTTGTGGGCGGGACCCGTCTCTCTCCCTAGCCCGCGTCTGTGTTCGCGCTCCCGCCAGGGAGGGAGTGAGTTACAGCACCCAGTACTGTGCATTCAGAGCCGCACCGCCCAGACCCCAAGCGTTCAGCCTTCTCCGAGCTCAATACCGGGCCACACTATCCTCAGGGCACTTCCCGGTCAAAGTCCTCTCTCCAGCGCGCCGGCCCCTTCCGCACCCGCCTGCCCAGGGGACTGAGGAAGAGCTCTTCTCCAGGTCCCTCAGGCTGTTTCCTCACGCTGGTTCCACTGAGCCCCAACCCTCCGGCCCTTCAGGGACCCCAGAGCCCCAGCCCAGCGCGGCTCCTCCCCTGGGTTCCTGCAGCCTCTGCTCAGCCAACCACACAGACTGGGGGGACCTCGGGGCAGGCAGGACCCGGAGGCGGCTCAAGAGCCTTGCAGGGGGCCAGGGCCACAACGTGAGCCGCTCAAACAGCTGTAAGGAAAGTCTTTCTGTTCTCATTTCACAGATGAAAAAAGAAAACTCAGAGACGGCGATGAAACGGCCCAGCAGCGACCAGTGACTGAGCTGGTATTTAAACACAAACTCTCTTATCTTTTTACAGTCCTGGAGACTGAACTCAGGGCCTCGTGCGTGCTAGGCAAGTGCTTGGTCACTGAGCTGCACCCTTGGCCCCTTTTTATTTTCATGTTTTTTTAGACACTTTCCTAAATTGCTCAGGCTGACCTCAAACTTGCAAACTCCTGCCTCAGTCTCCCAGGCAGCTGTGATTATGGGTGCGCGCCCCTGCACGGGCTGGACCCCAGACCTGCTACTGCGCGTGGGCGGTGGGGGGCAGGGACGAGGAGCAGGGCGCAGGGTCCATCACCCGGGCTCGGCACTCCCTGGCTGCATACGCTCTGCGCGGCCTGATGTGCAGTGTGGAGATGTTTCGGCGCCTCCACCGGAGGGACCGCAAAGCGCAACCAAAGTACATAGTATTGTCAGCCTCGTACCTGGAACGTCCAGGTCTGAAAGAAACAGAATAGAAACGGAGCGGCTCGAGTAAACTCTTAACAACAACACACACAGAAGCCAGTGGATAAAGCCATGTGATCAGCAAGGAGAGGTTCTCCGGCGCGACTGCTGGAGAGCCATTATCACCAAAGACTCCGCCTTAACCCCAGTGTGAGCAAGAGCACCCCACGCTACGGGAAGCGCTTCCACAGCACGTCCGCCCAGCAACCTCCGGGTCAGCCTGGACTCATGGCGCTCATGTTACTTATCACTTTGGCCAGAGACTATAGCTCAAACTGGCTGATGTGATCCTCTTCGTTCATGTCTTTAAAACCTTCCCTTCGCCTCTACCTATTTGAATACACCCCCTGTTCACTGTGATGCTTGTATCCTCCTTGCAATGCTACTCCCAAATAAATACCAGTATGCTTTGAGAAGCTCCCCAATTGTCTCCGAGTTCGGGTTGATATTTATAAACTGCAGGGAAAGTCCTGACAAATGAAAAAACACACCAATAGGAAACCTATTTATCATTCATCTCAAATGCTCCACAGCGCAGAATCTATTCAAGACTAGACCAAGGTCATGCTGCAGGGCAGGTTCTTCGACTATATCTGAGACTTCAAACAAAGTAAACAACGGGAAATGAGTGTGTCAGATGGTGGGGTGGCTGCCCCATTCCTAGAAAGGGAGCTGGGGACAGCAGCCCCCTGAGAGGCACAAGCAGACCTGGAGGATGGAGACACAGTGACCCAGAGTGGGGCTGCTCCCCCAGAGAGCAGAGGGCAGGGGCACAGGGGTCTGGGGCCCAGCGGTCAGTCCACGCTTACTCACCTAACAAGAGCTTGCGGATCCACTCTGCCCAGAGAACCCGCCTCATTTCTGTATCTGTGACACCTCGGCCCCTATCTGGGCGCTGCTGATGGCAGCAATCAGAAAGGGTCCCCTGTCCGCTCCAGGAACTGGGGTGAAAACCCTCTCCATGCGTTACAATCACTCTGTAAACGCTGCCAAACCGCCACACACACAGAGGACTGAATTTTCCCTTTCTGCCTGGTGAACTGTCAAGTCTGACAACCGTCCAACAGGGCACTCCTAGAGGTTCTAACTTGTAGCTGTAAGAAACATCAGAGGACACGTGTGATTCCAGCACTCTGGGAGGCCGAGGCAGGAGGATTACAAGCTCAAGCCTAGCGTGAGGCATTTAGCAATGTACCGAGACTCTGCATCAAAATAAAAAACAAAAAGGACTGGGGATTGCTCACTGTGAAGGCCCTGGGTTTGATTCCTACTGTGAGAGGAAGAGGGAAGAGGAGGGGGGAGGGCCCTCAGGAAGTGCTGGGGAAAGATGGACGCACACCTCGCACACCTATCGACTGCTTCTAGAAGGCAACAGAGGGCCATCGACACACGGCACTCCTCAGACCCAAAGCACACAGCGCCTGGCCTGCAGGGCTCCCGGGGACAGCGACAGTGCGGCAGAGAAAGCAGCACAGCAGCGCCCAGGATTCGGGCGGTTTCCGATCGCCTGCACCGGGGGACAGCCCAAGGGTACAGCCTCACAACCTGCTTTCTTCGGTTCTGCAGACGGGACACAGGCTCAGGTGACAGAGGGCTGCTTCCCTCTGAGAGACAGTCCCGCTTCCGGTGCTTGGGGGCGATCTTTGCCCTCCTTCCTCTGCCAGGAGCCCGGTGCGGACTTCTGCCCGGCTCCCCAGGTGTCCTCTCTCTGTCTGAATTTAAGAACACGAGCCTTGCATTAGGGCCTAATGACCTCACTTTAATTTGGGGACCATAAACGTCCTCTAAGGTCATATTCTGATGTGCCTGGCATTAAGACTTCCATCAGCCATGGCACCCACTCTGTCCGGACTGCTCTGTGACACCGGTAAACCAGCCCCGCCCTGGTGGCAGGACGGAGGGTGTGGGGTGGGGAGGTGTGCTGTGTGAGGTGGCTAGGAGCAGGGAAGTCGTCCTTCTGGGTGGCATGGCAAGAAGTGGCACTTACAGAGCTTGAAAAGAAGGGCCGACAGCTTTGCCCCAGCGATGGGGTCTCAGCAGGCGGAGTACACGGCGAGCTGCCACCTGAGTCTCACAGTTACGACGCCAAAACCCAGGTCGCACACGGCTATTCGCACTCAGGACCCGACCTGTGCAGGTGCTGTGGCCTGACCGACTGCCACGCACCCTCCCACGCGACTCGGTGAAGGGCTGGTCAGAGCCCACAGCTTCTGTTCTCCACACGTGGCAATATTCCTCCCCCTCCACCTTTTAACTGCTGGATGAGGCCCCCACCGAGGAGGGGATTTGGCCCATAATGCTTATTCCCGAGTCCCCAGCACCTGAATCGCATGTGATGAGCAGTACGGCCTCCGTATGAAGCCTCTGGGGGAGTCGCCAGGGATGAACCCAGAGCCTTCACACTGAGCTACGTCCTCAGGCCTTTTCTTACTATTTACTTTGTGCCAGGGTCTCACAAAGTTGCTACACTTCCCAGGCTGGGCTTGCATTTGTCATCCTCCTGCCTCAGCCTCCCCTAGTATGCATCTGGCATGAACACTCTATTCCCCCATGAGGTAGGCAGCTCCTCCAGGGCAGGGGAAGACCCGTGTGCGCCTTTCTTCCCGGAGCCTGCTGGGGGAGCAGCGCATAATGGTCCCTCCGTAACTATGCTCAGCTTCACGTCAAAACCTACAGGTTAAATACAACCCTTAATGTACCCCATCCGTCCCCCCAAAACTCAACACATGGCTCCAGATCACCTCTTATGCCTCTTCCCGCGAACCTCTCTGGCCTAGGACTGGCCCAGGCTCCTTGCAGCAGCCAGCCTAGTGCGCGTCCATGCGTCGATCCCAGCGCCTGCGCGGGCTCGTCAGCGTATCTTCCTGGAGGCCATGCACGCTAAGCCGAGAACTCCCTCGAGCTCTCCGCAGCCTCAGCGGACTCCCGGGAGCCAGCCCTACCTGGCCACCCCCACGCCCGCGCCTTCTCCGGGGCCACCGCCGGCCCCAGGCCCGCGTCCTCCATCCTTCCGGTTCCTGTCCCGCCCACCGTCCGGACCCCAGCCCCCGCGTGTGCCCCACCCCCACCCCGTGCCCCGAACACGGACACGCCTGCCGCAGGAGGCGCGTGCGCAGAAGCAACCGGCCCTGTGGAGGGGGAGGATTCGCTTTCTGCGGCCGCGCACCGCTCACGGGAAGGGCAGGCAAGCCTCTCCCCAGCGAGAGCACTGCCCGGCGAAGGACCCAGCGCAGGGAGCTATAAATGATTCATCCAGTGAATAGATTAGAAGTCGGCAGGTATCCAAGGTTATTAAAATCCAGCAGCAGGAAAGGACGTCACAGTCACTCGCAGGGTCCTCGCTATACCGGTGACTTGTGACATTTCCCCGGACTGACTCGCACACGGCAGACACTTCCCCAAGCTCCGCGCTGACCTGAGGTCAGCCGGTTTGCTCCACGCCGGGTCCTCTCCCTCCAGCTGGCACCGAGAGCCCGTCCACACATCCCACGTGTGGCCCAGGCCTGAGGTTGTCATGGAGACAGCGCTACTGTCACAAAAGCCATCTGCTTGAGATTGCTCTGTGGACCTGGCCTGCTTTCTTTCACAGATCGCGTAAATCAGGGACCCACAAACGTGCACA